>JAWQFJ010012407.1:12500-19102 GCA_034096865.1 Theodoxus fluviatilis
CCCTCAACCTAAACTCTGTGTTGAAAGGAGGAATATTCCATGAGGAACGCAAAGCAGATACTCTTCAAGTGGAAATCTTTGGCTGTCAGCATCACACCAGGATGTGAAGAACAGATGCATTGCTAATGAGACAAGGACGAGAGGAGGCATACGAAACCTGCATTAAACACTGTGTCGTCTGCACGAACTTTTCTCACAAGCCTTCGAAAATGTTCCGTGTCCAATCGCACGAACAAAGACCAGTTAAGCGGGTTTCACCTGAAACAGAGCCAGGTGGCCGAAAGCAGGCGAGACTGCTTCGCGTTCAGCATATTTCCCTCGATCTGTACGCCCGCCCTTTGGGTTCTGGCGCACTGTGAATTTTTGCTAAGTTCATTTTTCCCGAGAACTTTTTTCCTTACTCCATTTTATGACCTGACCAACACGAAGCCAGTGCGAGCCCGCGCACTCAAGCGTTTCCTACTTTGAAACCTTGGTGTTGATGTCAGGATTTGAAAGTCCTGCCGAACAATTGCACAGCAGAGTTGATTTGTTCTGCTTTCTTGACATTGGAACTTTGGAGAAACCGAAATACATCATGGGGAATAATACTCAAGCTCCACTTGAAAAGAGAAGCTAAATCATGACCCGCTGCGTTTTATAACCCTCACTGTGCGTGCAGACCATTCAAGTAGTTTTTATTACACTTTAAGACAGAGATGGTTCCCGGACAATGGGTAGGACACACATTCTGAACTGTTGACGTCTTGTCGGAGCCAAGTCAAACAAGCACGCGACCGCTATAAAAGTTACCTCACTATTGTCTCGTGGAACGTGAGTTGTAAAAGAACAAGTCATAACTCTAACGCCTTGGTCTCGGCTGTCGTTCATCGAAGCAAGGGCTGTACTCTTCACCACTGAAAATAGATTGATTGTGCAAGTCTCATTTTTTGTCGCCACGAGAAGTGGGTGACAGTGATGGTGCAAATATTTTAGTCATCTTCATGTTGCTTTACGACTTTTTATTTTAAAAAGAGTTCGACTGTGTTCTTCTCAAAGACTTGTCCAGCAGCTCTCTCCTAGATGGCTCACACCCTGGGGGTTCTGGGTGATAATAGACTCACCATTTCTCCCTCAATGATGACTTGGAGGTGAATGGCGAGGAAACCTGAGCTCCTGTGATTTTCCTTATCAATAGCCTTAAATAGCCTACAAAGGCTGACAGCTTGTCAAGCTCATTCCTTCATTCTTTCCTTCGTTCCTTTATTCATTCTCTTACTCTAAGAGCTCTACCACTTGTCGTCGTCAACGGTTTAGGACAGCCAACAAAGGTTGATGGACCGTATAACTCCATTCATTCATTCGTTCGTTCTTTCATTCTTTCATTTCTTCAGTCTTTTACGCTAACCAGCTGTTGTAGTTTTTGTGATCAATGACTTTGCATAGCATACACAGACTGGCGGGCAGTAACATTGAACTCATAGCTCACAACTCCAGGTGACCCAGGCAGCGTCCGCGTACAATCCGTCACGTCCTCGTCCAGAGGTCACGCTGCTCACAGCACAGTCGCTTCAAAGCCTGAAGGTGCACTGTTCTGTAGTGTCCAGAGGTCACACTGCTCACAACACAGTCGCTTCAAAGCCTGAAGGTGCACTGTTCTGTAGTGTCCAGAGGTCACGCTGCTCACAGCACAGTCGCTTCAAAGCCTGAAGGTGCACTGTTCTGTAGTGTCCAGATTCCTCCACTGCATCCTCAGGCAAAAGCACGGAGTGGTTTGGACTCTGGTTGGTTCTTAATGATCTGATGATGTTCCGATACTCCCAGCATTTTTTTCTCATTATAGCGACTCCCCCTGGTCAAAGACACTAACGGGACTGCCAGATCCACCGAATTGCGCGAGAAGTCCCGGACACAGTGATTAGTGGGAACATCACTTCCGGTGAGCCACTATTTTACAATGGCTGCGCTGTTGGCTCTCCAATGAAAGC
Organism: Theodoxus fluviatilis; assembly: GCA_034096865.1. Lineage (NCBI taxonomy): Eukaryota > Metazoa > Mollusca > Gastropoda > Cycloneritida > Neritidae > Theodoxus > Theodoxus fluviatilis. The sequence goes on from JAWQFJ010012407.1 coordinate 14,468, forward strand.
TCACTAACTTAAAATATTAATTTGTCAGTCTGAAGAATACTTCTTGATGACTAGTACAGCACCTAAACTTCTGCAATAAAACTAACAGTAGCAGTGAAAAATCACGCGTACTTTCCCGCACTGGTCTGGCAAATGTTAACAAATTGATCGACTAATAATTCTTGCTTCATTACGCTCAAAGTGTCTTTGATTACGAAAGTAATACACTACTTTCTTTCAATCTTCGAATTAATCAAATGCAGATACAGATGAATGACACTACTATGTGGAAACACGATTATTACTAGTCCACTGTAACTTTCATTCTACCGGAAGTGATGTTCCCGGAAATGTCAAAATGTCACAGAGAGGCCATATGACAAATCGCGTCAAAGCTGCAGCAGCTGGAAGTCCCGTTAGAGAGTGTCTTAGTTCAGACTGAGCAACTTGAGCAGGTCTTGAAATCCCCGAAGTCAGAGACTCTGGCAGATGAGTAAGACACAGAGCGGCTCTGATTGAATGCCTGACTTGTCTACGTAAATGTTCTCTTCTGTTAGATGCATGTATGGAACGGACTACTTAACCACCTGATCATGGGATGAACTATGCAGCATTTTGAGACCTTCAAGGCGGTGGTGGGGTGGGGTTGGGTGGGGTGGGGTTGGGTGGGGTGGGGTGAGGTGGGGTGGGGTGGATTGGGGTGGTGGGGGGTGGGGGGTGGGGGTGGGGTGGGTGGGGTGGGGTGGGCCGGTGGGTGGTGGAAGTAATCGCAAAACGACCCTACTTTTCGCACCTTTTATCAATGGACAACTCAGGTTTAGAAGAAAACATCCTGGTGCCTGAACTTCCGAGACAGGCTGCAAGCCATGCCTCACCTATACCCAACCAAATATGGCTGTCTTGTTAATCAAGAGATCAAATGTTTGTGCTCATATTTAATCGTATTTTGATTGCTTCCTGCTAGGTCGAAGTTCTTGAATGCACACAGGATGATAAGCTGCCCTTATAAACTATAGTACAGCTGTCAGCAATGAGTTTAGTACTTTATCGACAGTGCACAACAAAGATCTTACAGTGACGCACATCTATTTATACCCATTGTGTTGTTGACGCCTCCATGCACGGAACAAAGTCCAAGTTTTTTTAAGTTTTGTTTTTAATCTGAGGACGGCCGTGGGTCACATCAGGTCAAGGACTTCAACTGCGTCGCGGTGTTGCCACTGATAAGCAGACCTCAGTGCTATAAGTATATTAGGTTTTTAATGTAGGGAACGCTAGAGTCATTCTAGTTCATCAGAGACTTCGCCTACCGGCGAAAGTGTCTCTAGCCCAGTTGACATCACGTGATGGAAGGATTTCGTCCGAAATATGCAAATGGAGGTCACACGAGAGGCTTGTGGGATAACCGATCTGCTCCCTGACATACGCCGTTAAAGTAGTTCTAAGACTATTTCGAACAAAATTATGTATTTACTCTTGTTGAGGCAATAAACAAGCGTTTATTCGATCAAATAAAATGTTTGTGTTGAAATGGAAACAAGATTTGACATCTGAATGATTTATGTAAAAGTTGAAGAAAACAAGTATCAGAACGAACTATTTTGGCGCAATGCTGTAGTGCGACGGGTCAAGTCTATTACGCATTCATTGAGAACTGTGCCAGAGTCACTACTGACTCGGGTTCACATAATGCACTAGAGTTGAACGGCAAAGTTATATCAGTCGTGCTGACGGCTGAGCTGTACGGGTCAAGGTGAGATACAAGGGACCTGTTCAGGACATGAGCGCTCTCGGAAGCAAGCAATCTCTGCTCGCCTCCAATACAGAGGGTTTTCAGGAAGCAGAGAGGGCTGCACGTAGTTTTCACTGCTACAGCTGCTAGTGATACCTGTAACACCACATGTACTACTACTGTAAGATCGGCAGACGCGAGAAGACCTATCCAGCGAGGCGAGCGAGGCGAGCACTCGCAAGCACTCGCCCTCTTGAACAAGCGTCAGCTCTATCCTGGGGCGAGTTGCCTAGGCAAGTATCCTGCAAGAATCTCGCAGAAAACGCGAGGCGAGGGTGTTGCCTACAGCGCCTTGTTCACAAGGAGGCACTCGCTCCGAAGGAGGGTGGCCGAGGTAGCTCTGGAGGTACCTCGCTGCATCGAGCTGCAGAAGCCCGGATGTTCCAAAATGGTGGAGACCGTGCCAATTGGGTTCCCCTTCATAGACGGCAGTGCCTGCAATGTGATTCTCACTGTCTAAGAATGAAAATGTGTACTTTCACGGAATAATTTGCTGTTCAAGTGTTCTTTTGTATATTCTAAAGAGAATGTTATAGGTTATATCTGGGCAAAAACCGACGAATTTTGTTGTTGTTGCATACATGAAACACCATACATGTCCGCTCTCTGAGTTATGTCTCTTCAATTGATCCAGAGTGTATCGAGGCACACAATATTCGACAACATTGTCTGTAATTGAACCCGGGTAGCTTTCCTTTCTTTGAAAAAGTTCCCTTGTCATTCGAAATGTCATCACGGTATGTCTATCAAGTGAAAAACCGCTGCGATGTCTATATCGTGTTATTTAGTCTCTCGGCAACTTCTCCACCAAATTTCGCGCCAGAACGCAGATATCCGTCTTGGCAAATGATTGGCCGTTTCTTAGACGTCTTCCGATGCTTGCCTCGCCCTCGGCTTGCCCTCGAGGAAGGTACCTAGCGTAAGCAACACGCTCTTTCACCAGGCTTCATGACGTCACCAATGACGCTATCAGCCACGCCGGAAACTCCTGTTGATTGTTGCTCGGTTTCAGTGGAACGTTGGTTTGCAGAGCAAGTTTATAGCAGGAAGAGGTTCAGACGAAAGTTTCCTGTTACGCTCTCACGATCTGTTGATGTCCAGATAGTTACAACGTTTTCTAAAGTGAGGAACGTACAGAAGATACGCCTTTGTGCTACCAAGATCTGTCTAGCATGGGTTGGCTTACAGATCTTCATGAGGAGTTTGTATTGCAGTTGGGTTTTAATCGACTGATTACATCATCCGCGGTTGAGCTACTGGAAAGAGCGCGAGGCCTGTATCGAAACAGCGGTAAAGCGATAACAAACTAAACGAAAAAAATCGTTAGTCGTGCTCACCACTCCTAAGTTCACTTCTCAGTGTGCTGAGAAAACAGTTGCCAGAGACCTGGACCTGTGGTCAGTGGTCTCGCCTGATGTCTGGGAACTGGGGCAACCATTTTCTCAATTTGTTGTGACAGCGGCCACTTGAAGCTCGGCTAGCCAGCTTGATCTTCGAGGATAGTCCGCGAAATTGGGTAATGAGAGCAAGAGGACTCAATAAAACTGCTCTGCAGCGATGTCGCTCTCTCTCACACACACACACACACACACACACACACACACACACACACACACACACACACAAACACACACACACACAAACACACACACACACACACTCTCTCTCTCAAACACGCACAGACACACACACACACACGCTCGCGCGCGCGCACACACACACACGTACGCACACACACACACGCGCGCGCGCGCACAGAGAGAGAGAGAGAGAGAGACAGACAGACAGACAGACAGACAGACAGACAGACAGACAGACAGACAGACAGACAGACAGACAGACAGACAGACAGACAGACAGACAGACAGACAGACAGACAGGCAGGCAGGCAGGAAGGCAGGCAGGCAGGCAGAGACAGAGAGACGCACACACTCACACAAACACGCGCGCGCGCGCGTGCGCGCACACACACACCTACACACAGACACAGGCACGCACATAGACACGCAGACAGACAGCACACGCGCGCACACACACACACGAACAAACACACACACGCACACAGAGGCAGACAGATACACAGAGAGAGAGTGAGAGAGAGAGAGAGAGAGAGAGAGAGAGAGAGAGAGGGGGGGGGGGGGGGAGAGAGAGAGAGAGAGAGAGAGAGAGAGAGAGAGAGAGAGAGAGAGGAGGGAGGGGGAGAGAGAGAGAGAGAGAGAGAGAGAGAGAGAGAGAGAGAGAGAGAGAGAGAGAGAGATTGAACTTGAGCATACTCATGCAAAATTCACCGGAAAAAACACCATGTAAATATATTGACGTTTTCTGGTTTAAGGAAACGTGCATGATTTAATTCAAACAAGTTCTCACAATCATAGAAGAGTTTCAGCGAACCGTTCCTGTTAGAAATAGCACAGCCTGAGGATTAATTCTATCACGTATGGCGATTGAAGTAAGCAGATTTCAAATACTTCTGTTAAGTTTGTACGCACAAACTCAGAAACGTCGACAACGAACTTACAAAGAGGTTATCTTCTGTCTGGAGTACAGGAAGTCCATTCAGATCAACTCACCCAGAGTCTCTCTAGCAGCGACCAGACTGCGCTGACGTAGTTTCCTGGCAACACAAGAATGAAGGCGTGGGGAGAAGGGTGGCACCCAGAGTATAGAGATAATGTTTTCTGTCTGTATATATTCACGCTGTTTTTAACCTCAATTTCCCGTTCCAGCACGCCCACATCATGTGTAGAAGGCGCTAGCCAAGTAGTTAGGACACTCGCCTTGTGACCGGCAGGTGCAGTGTTCAATACTCAGCGCATCCTAGAGTTGCATTCTTGGGCAGGGTGCTTAGCCTGGCATTGCCTCCC
>JAWQFJ010012408.1:0-10024 GCA_034096865.1 Theodoxus fluviatilis
GTGTGTGTGTGCGCGCGAAATTGTGTGTGCGTGTGTGTGTGTGTGTGTGTCTGTGTGTTTGTGTTCTCCCCACAAACGGCATTTTCGCCCTAGACAGCTATAGAGGCAGAAGTTGAGGAGAAAGGTGATATGCGGTCTGCCCCTCTGTGTGCAGTGGCGGTCTGCCCCTCTGTGTGGCTGACTGTGTGACTCAGTAAAGGTGTCTGTGTGACTGTACACCTGCAAGTCTGTGTGTGTGCGTGCATGCTCGTGCGCGTCAGTGGCCTGTATGCTCGTGCGCGTCAGTGGCCTGCATGTCGGTCCGTCTGTCTGCCCCTGTTTGTGCAGTGGCTGGCTGTCCTGTGCGACTCAGTGAGGTTGATTAAGTCGTTGTCAGTGTGACTGTCAGACTGATTAAGTGGTTGTCTGTGTGACAGTAATGAGTAAAGGTGGTTAAGTGGTTGCCTGTGTGTCTGTCCCACTGTGTGGCTGTCTGTCCCACTGTGTGGCTGTCTGTCCCACTATGTGGCTGGCTGTCCCACTGTGTGGCTGTCTGTCCCACTGTGTGGCTGTCTGTCCCACTGTGTGGCTGTCTGTCCCACTGTGTGGCTGTCTGTCCCACTCTATAGCTGTCTGTCCCTCTGTGTGGCTGTTTGTCTCTCAGTGTGTTTGTCTGTCCGTTTGTGTGTCTGTCTGTCCGTCTGTGTGTTTGTCTGTCTGTCCCTCTGTGTGTTTGTCTGTCTGTCCCTCTGTGTGACTGTCTGTCTGTCCATCTGTATGGCTGTCTGTCTCATTGTGTGTCTGTCTGTCTGTCCCTCTGTATGACCGTCTGTCTGTCCCTCTGTGTGGCTGTCTGTCTGTCCCTCTATGTGGCTGTCTGTCACTCTGTGTGGCTGTCTGTCCCTCTGTGTGCCTGTCTGTCTGTCCCACTGTGTGGCTGTCCCTCTGTGTGCCTGTCTGTCCCTCTGTGTGCCTGTCTGTCCCTCTGTGTGCCTGTCTGTCCCTCTGTGTGTCTGTCTGTCCCTCTGTATGGCTGTCTGTCTGTCCCTCTGTGTGGCTGTCTGTCCCTCTATGTGGCTGTCTGTCTGTCCCTCTAGGTGGCTGTCTAGCTGTCCCTATGTGTGGCTGTCTGTCTGTCCCTCTGTGTGGCTGTCTAGCTGTCCCTCTATGTGGCTGTCTGTCTGTCCCTCTGTATGGCTGTCTAGCTGTCCCTATGTGTGGCTGTCTGTCTGTCCCTCTGTGTGGCTGTCTAGCTGTCCCTCTATGTGGCTGTCTGTCTGTCCCTCTGTGGCTGTCTGTCCCTCTATGTGGCTGTCTGTCTGTCCCTCTGTATGGCTGTCTGTCTGTCCGTCTCTCTGTGTGGCTGTCTGTCCCTCTAGGTGGCTGTCTAGCTGTCCCTATGTGTGGCTGTCTAGCTGTCCCTATGTGTGGCTGTCTAGCTGTCCCTATGTGTGGCTGTCTAGCTGTCCGCTCTTTGTGGCTGTTATGTCCCTCTGTGTGGCTGTCTGTCCCTCTGTGTGGCTGTCTGTCCCTCTGTGTGGCTGTCTGTCTGTCCCTCTGTGTGGCTGTCTGTCTGTCTCTCTGTGTGGCTGTCTGTCCCTCTGTGTGGCTGTCTGTCCCTCTGAGTGGTTGTCTGTCTGTCCCTCTGTGTGGCTGGCTGTCCCTCTGTGTGGCTGCCTGTCTGTCCCTCTATAGGTGGCTGTCTGTCCCTCTGTGTGGCTGGCTGTCCCTCTGTGTGGCTGTCTGTCTGTCCCTCTATAGGTGGCTGTCTGTCTGTCCCTCTGAGTGGCTGTCTGTCTGTCCCTCTGTGTGGCTGGCTGTCCCTCTGTGTGGCTGCCTGTCTGTCCCTCTATAGGTGGCTGTCTGTCCCTCTGTGTGGCTGGCTGTCCCTCTGTGTGGCTGTCTGTCTGTCCCTCTATAGGTGGCTGTCTAGCTGTCCCTGTGTGGCTGTCTGTCCCTCTGGGTGACTGTCTGTCCCTGTGTGGCTGTCTGTCCCTCTGTGTGGCTGTCTGTCTGCCTGTCCCTCTATATGTGGCTGTCTAGCTGTCCCTATGTGTGGCTGTCTGTCCCCCTGGGTGGCTGTCTGTCTGTCCCTATGTGTGGCTGTCTGTTCCTCTGGGTGGCTGTCCCTCTATAGGTGGCTGTCTAGCTGTCCCTATGTGTGGCTGTCTGTCCCTCTGGGTGGCTGTTTGTCTGTCCCTCTGTGTGGTTGTCTGTCTGTCCCTCTGTGTGGTTGTCTGTCCCTCTGTGTGGTTGTCTGTCCCTCTCTATGGGTGTTTGTGTGGCCGTTGTTTGTTCCCAGCTGTCTATGCCCTCCACGAACGCACTTCTCCCTGTCTGGCGTTTTCTTGCTGCCTGCTTATTGCTCTACCTGCCTTCTGTGCATGAAAAACGTTTGTACTTCTGCCTAGTATATCTACTATCAACCAACGCGTCTAATGCGTCGCCTCCAGATTCTCCGTTAAAGTTTGCTTGCATTCCCGCTTTCTGCATCATCATCCAGCCCCGTCCACCGTCCCTGTCATTTCTCTCTCCACCTGAGGCTATTTGCAGTCATGACGTCATGTACCTACTTCAGCGTCGATCTGACGGCATCTCTTCCACAGATGTAGCTACCATCTCGAGAAAAATCAATAAAACCAAAAATATCGTAGTTGCAAAACTTGATGCTCACGGAGGCGTTTAACCCCAGCAAATTGTCAAGCAGGCCCTGCTTGGATCTACGAGCCAGACGCAGGCCATCAGCCTCAATGAACGAGCGAAGAAAGGAACGCACGAAGAAGCAGACGAATGCCTATGATCTACCTGGGAGCGAATCTTGGCGAGTAGACACGTCTCCGATGTCATCCCTGATCAGTTTGCACAGACTGATTGTGTCCTCCCGTTGAAATTCAAATTCCGCACGAATTACAAACACATACGCAGCAAAGTATTCAAACAGTCTCAGAAACACTCTTTCTCGCCACAAACTCCTCAGCGCTATTTGTTGTAGCAATATCTGCACAGCTGCCGTTCTCTGCACAGCTGCCGGTCTCTGCACAGCTGCCGGTCTCTGCACAGCTGCCGGTCTCTGCACAGCTGCCTTTCATGAGCAGACAACGCCAATCCACCTACCTCCAAGCCTGGGGAGCCGATGGCCATTAGTGGCAGGCACGAGGGACTGCCTTCCATTTGAACGCTCTGCATCTCGCTGTCGGATTCCTTCAATAAAGGAAAAGTTTGTCACATGAAAAATATGGCAGCTACACGCAGTTACATACCCAAAGAAAAAAAGCATACAATGCAGAAATACATAACGAATGGGTAAAAAATAAAAAACAACTATTCACACACACACACACACACACACACACACACACACACACACACACACACACACACACACACACACACACACACACAACTGAGACTACAGTGAGTGCATTCACGACACGACATCAAACTATAGTACTGGAATCAAGACAAAATGAAAATTCGTTGGAAACTACACAGATAATACCTCGTGGCTAAAACAGGACATGTACAAGGGATGCAACACGAGACAGGCGTTTCCAGGGGCTGCTGGAATCAGACAAGTCGACTGTCTTGAATCGGTCGTCAAGGCAACACACGCAGAGGTGTGATAGGAAAGCATTCTACCTCACCAACAAGACGCTCATGACTTGTGGAAACAGAAATGTAGACCCCACCGTGATCTGTCCACCAACACACCTCTGTGTCTTGTCCCTGTCCACCAACACACCACTGTGTCTTGTCCCTGTCCTGTGTCCACCAACACACTCCTGTGTCTTGTCCCTGTCCACCAACACACCACTGTGTCTTGTCCCTGTCCACCAACACGCATCTGTGTCTTGTCCCTGTCCACCAACACACCTATGTGTCTTGTCCCTGTCCACCAACACACCACTGTGTCTTGTCCCTGTCCACCAACACACTCCTGTGTCTTGTCCCTGTCCACCAACACACCACTGTGTCTTGTCCCTGTCCACCAACACACATCTGTGTCTTGTCTCTGTCCACCAACACACTTCTGTGTCTTGTCTCTGTCCACCAACACACATCTGTGTCTTGTCCCTGTCCACCAACACACCTCTGTGTCTTGTCCCTGTCCACCAACACACTTCTGTGTCTTGTCCCTGTCCACCAACACACTTCTGTGTCTTGTCCCTGTCCTGTGTCCACCAACACACCTCTGTGTCTTGTCCCTGTCCACCAACACACCACTGTGTCTTGTCCCTGTCCACCAACACACCTCTGTGTCTTGTCCCTGTCCACCAACACACTTCTGTGTCTTGTCCCTGTCCTGTGTCCACCAACACACCTATGTGTCTTGTCCCTGTCCACCAACACACCTCTGTGTCTTGTCCCTGTCCACCAACACACATCTGTGTCTTGTCCCTGTCCACAACACACCTCTGTGTCTTGTCCCTGTCCACCAACACACCACTGTGTCTTGTCCCTGTCCGCCAACACACCTCTGTGTCTTGTCCCTGTCCACCAACACACCACTGTGTCTTGTCCCTGTCCACCAACACACCACTGTGTCTTGTCCCTGTCCTGTGTCCACCAACACACCTATGTGTCTTGTCCCTGTCCACCAACACACATCTGTGTCTTGTCCCTGTCCACCAACACACCACTGTGTCTTGTCCCTGTCCACCAACACACCTCTGTGTCTTGTCCCTGTCCACCAACACACCACTGTGTCTTGTCCCTGTCCACCAACACACCACTGTGTCTTGTCCCTGTCCTGTGTCCACCAACACACCTATGTGTCTTGTCCCTGTCCTGTGTCCACCAACACACTTCTGTGTCTTGTCCCTGTCCACCAACACACCTCTGTGTCTTGTCCCTGTCCACCAACACACCTCTGTGTCTTGTCCCTGTCCACCAACACACCTCTGTGTCTTGTCCCTGTCCACCAACACACCTCTGTGTCTTGTCCCTGTCCACCAACACACCACTGTGTCTTGTCCCTGTCCACCAACACACATTTGTGTCTTGTCCCTGTCCACCAACACACTTCTGTGTCTTGTCCCTGTCCACCAACACACCACTGTGTCTTGTCTCTGTCCACAACACACCTCTGTGTCTTGTCCCTGTCCACCAACACACCACTGTGTCTTGTCCCTGTCCACCAACACACCCCTGTGTCTTGTCCCTGTCCACCAACACACCACTGTGTCTTGTCCCTGTCCACAACACACCACTGTGTCTTGTCCCGTTCCACCAACACACTCCTGTGTCTTGTCCCTGTCCTGTGTCCACCAACACACTTCTGTGTCATGTCCCTGTTCACCAACACATCTGTGTCTTGTCCCTGTCCACCAACACCCCAGTCTAATCATAGAGCACCGATACATCTATGCCTAACAGGTTTAGGATTTTTAACCTTTGTCAGGTTTAGTTTTCGAAACTATCTACAGTGTTCAATAAAACTTCAACAGCACGTATCTCTTCCATAACGATCCACTACTAAACAATATTCAAAACTATTCCAGGGACACTGCTATCAAACATGTGATGAGCGTCTGAGGCCAGTCACTGCAGCAGCAGTCCTAACTCCATTCAGGTGTCTGAGGAGACTAAGCTGGAAAACTGAAAGCTGACTTTGATGTATTCATCCACAGCCTGGTCGCATGCTCCATAGGGAGTTGAGATGGTGTCGCACTGATATAATGAGTAGCCTGATGACTAGGGGGAAAGTGTGCGGTTCGAGCATCCATCAATGGGTGGAAAGTTAAATATAAAAACGAGTACCTTTAACGTTATCTTCTACTAGAGAGAGAGAGAGAGAGAGAGAGAGAGAGAGAGAGAGAGAGAGAGAGAGAGAGAGACAGCGAGGGAGGGAGAGAGAGAGAGAACTGAACAACTTTTAATGTGTAGGCCACCGGCCCAATACATTGAAACGAAGCGCGAACGGGATTATGTGCAATAAGTTCTTCAAAAACTGGCAACCAGTTCGGGAAATGCAACGCGCACAAGCGCATCGAATCAGTTCATGAGAAAGTTCATGTTCTGCGTGCAGCCCGCGAAGGTTGCAGTCGCGTCGGCGACGTCCTGCTCGCAGCTGGCTTGTTTACGCTGGCGGCATCCCTGCTGCGTTGGCGAACAGCTGATCTAGGCCGAAGTGCTGGTCGGGTGTCACTGGGTGGTCTGTAAGGTGACGACAGGATGGTCCTCTTGTCGGGTGCCTCGGGATCGGGCAGGCAGTTGGTAGCAGTCGATGGAAGACATGAAGCTTGGTCGGTGACTTTGCTCAAACCACAAACCCCCGCAATGCTGTTCTCGAAAGTGAGCACTTGTTTCTCGCTCATCGCATTTTGGAGGTCTTCCAAAGTTGCTTCTTTGCTAGGAGATGGAACCGTAGCGCTGTGTGGGTCATCTTGTAGGGATGGTGCCTCTACTGCAGGGGAATCCTTGTGGGAGACAGGGGCTGCTGCTTCTTCGGTGTTATCAGCACAGCTGGAGGGGTCAGAGGTCACGGGTGGCTGTGTGACGTAGTCGGCCGACTTTAGGGAGCAAGTATTTCGTGCAGCAGCGTGGGCAGAAACAGTTCTCTTCACGACATCAATTTTGACACAATTTGCTCGCGAAAAATATTCAGAATGTCTCTGCTCACCCCTCTGTCGATGCTCTTCTGCACGTTGATGGTCCCGTCGTCTCTGTGCTGGAGTCTTCTTACGCCAAAAGCCTCGCCTGTCGCTCGTAAGCAATGGCTGACCGTCGCGCTGCCTAAATCTCAACACAACAACGACATTTCCACGTTCATCACCGTCCACCTTCCAACTCGTTTGCTCCTCTGACGCCAGCAAGGATGTCAAGAGCGTCTCCAGGGCAGCTGGAAGTCCAGCGACTGGCATGGTGCTGCTGTTATTCAAGATACGGTGAACTGGCCGGAGCGAAGCAAACACGTCCGACCGGCGCGAGCGTTAGCCGCCGAATGAGAGAGAGAGAGAGAGAGAGAGAGAGAGAGAGAGAGAGAGAGAGAGAGAGAGACAGAGACAGAGAGAAAGAAAGAGAGGACAGACAGACAGACAGACAGACAGACAGACAGACAGACAGACAGACAGACAGACAGACAGACAGACAGACAGACAGACAGACAGACAGACAGACAGACAGACAGAGACAGAGAGAGAGTCGGGGTGGGAAGGGAAGGGGGGGGAGAGAGAGAGAGAGAGAGAGAGAGAGAGAGAGAGAGAGAGAGAGAGAGAGAGAGAGAGAGAGAGAGAGAGAGAACGGACTAACGTACAATTTGTGTTGGCCATAGACCCATTAAAAATAGAATAAATTTAAAAAAAACCGATAACCGATATATGAGAGAGTGAGAGGGAGAGCAAGAGAGCGAGAGCGAGGGTTAAGCGAGATAGAGAGATCGAACGAACGAACGAAATATTTATTGTGTAGAACAGTTCGGCCCATTAAAATGTAAAGAAACGCGACGAATTGAAAACACACAACTGGAATCCAGTTTTGGACTGTCCGCAGAGCACGATCAATGGCAATTTCTGTCACACGATATCATCGAGCACTTCGTACAAATCGCTGGATTTTTTGCTGCTCGGACGCTTCGCCCACGCGGTGGAACTGAGTCATCACCATCCCTGGCTCGCTGTCTGGAAGTGGGTCGCAGATGGTCAGGAACTGGGTCGATCTTTGGGTCATCAGATACAAACACTTTTATGTCTTCGTAGTGATGAGCCGCGTTGCCGGCGGGAATCGGGAGTCTTCGACTGAACGATCGACGACTTCTGCAACGCATGGAGTTCCTTGTCTGGAATGGGTCGGGGAGCAGCTACAACTGCAATATCTTCCCCAGCTCTGCAATGATCTCTCTGCAGTCAGTCACTTTGTCAGACACCTGTCTCATCACACGCTCAGGGACATCTGCAGTCTTCGTCAGTAAGCTCTTGTTGGACTGAAGGTGGTTGTGTCACGATCTCAGCGTTTCTGAGCTGCATTGGAGATCATCCGTAGCTGTTTGAGGTAGATAGCTGGCTGTGTCCTCTGTAACGAAGCTACCTTGTCCGCCAAGGCAGTCAAAGGTCACGGGCACCAACACTGTCAGAGAGAGAACGAACGAACGAACGAACGAACGAACGAACTTTATTTTACAAGGGTAGTGAATTAGGCAGTAGTGCCTTTCTTACATTCAGCCCTTGAGGCAAAATATTCAAATGTGGTGAGAGAGAGAGAGAGAGAGAGAGAGAGAGAGAGAGAGAGAGAGAGAGAGAGAGACAGAGAGAGAGAGAGAGAGGGGGGGGGAGCTGGAGAAAGGGGGAGGAAGGGAAGAGAGAATGAGAGTAAGAGGGTTGGTGGGTTGGGGAGAGAGGGGGGGGGAGAGAGAGGGAGGGAGGAGAGAGAGAGAGAGAGAGAGAGAGAGAGAGAGAGAGAGAGAGAGAGAGAGAGAGAGAGAGAGAGAGAGAGGAGAGAGAGAGAGAGAGAGAGAGAGAGAGAGAGAGAGAGAGAGAGAGTCAGTATAATTATCGCAAGTATTATACATGTACAATTTCTTAAACATACTAAAAATGGGTAGATAGTGTACCAGAGAAGCAAAATTTAAATATGGAACTTGAATCAACTACAATGACATATACATAAAAAACAATTTTCTAAACATCCAAATGTTAAAAACAAATAGCATACATGTAGGCCAAAGCCTCTTGGTGTACACTCCCTCCCCTACTCCCCCACCCCCAATCAGCCGGAACCCCTCGATAGTTCAGCAGGGGTGGCCTGAAGTAAGCATATATGTGAGGGATGGACAATATACACAAATACACACTTAGCCGTTCCACTGTCTAGACGCCAGATGAAAGCGTGGAAAACTATGTCATAGGATGATGCCTGAGAATAATGCGAATTTTATCTTTGAACATAGGCAAAGATTTGATACATTTTATGTCATCAGGCAGTGTATTCCACAGAGCAGCCCGAGGAAGAGGAGAGAGACGAGAAGAGAGTGAGGAGAGATGAGAGAGACGAGAGAGAGAGCAGACGAGAGAGAGACGGAGAGCGAGGACGAGAGGGAGAGGAGAGCAGATAGAGACAGGGACAGACAGAGACAGAGACAGACAGACAGACAGAGCAGACAGACCAGCAGACTGACAGAAAGACACAGAGACAGACGACAGAGAGAGACAGAGAGACAAGAGACGAGAAGAGAAGAAAGAGAGAACAAGAGACACAGAGTGAGAGGAGAGAGGAGAGAGACAGAGACAAGAGAGGAGGAGAGATAGACCGAGAGAGAGAGAAGAATGGAGAGAGAGAAAATGAGAGACAGACAGACAGACAGACAGACAGACAGACAGACAGACAGACAGACAGACAGACGAACGGACGGACGGACAGACGGACGGACGAACGGACAGACTGACGGACGCACGGACAGACAGACAGACAGATAGACAAACGGACAGACAGACGGACAGACAGACGGATAGTCAGACAGACAGACAGACAGACAGACAGACAGACAGACAGACGGACGGACGGACGGACGGACGGACGGACGGACGGACGGACGGACGGACGGACGGACGGACGGACGGACGGACGGACGGACGGACGGACGGACGGACGGACGGACGGACGGACGGACGGACGGACAGACAGACAGACAGACAGACAGACAGACAGACAGAAGGGGCGGGAGAAAGAGAGAGAGAGAGAGAGAGAGAGAGAGAGAGAGAGAGAGAGAGAGAGAGAGAGAGAGAGAGAGAGAGAGAGAGAGAGAGAGAGAGACTGAAGAATTATATAGTGGGGGGAAAGAGAGGGAAGGAGGGATAGTAGGTGGGGGGAGGTGAAAAGGGGGGTGAGTGCGGACAAGAGGAGGCTAAATGACAAAGTCTCCGAAATGCACGGGCCGTTGCTATACCGGTGTTCACTTCCAGAGCGCTCAAGAGCTCCCGATCCTGTGCTTTTCAGCGCTAGCATTTCACAGGGCGTGCCCCTCGGTCCAGGATTGGGACCCCTTTCATCTAGGCAACCCCTAATTACGTCCGCCAATGAAATACGGCCTGTGGCCAGTACACTTCCTGGT
>JAWQFJ010012409.1:0-12664 GCA_034096865.1 Theodoxus fluviatilis
TATGTTTCACTATCAAAGAGGGGGTCATTCAACGCAGCTTTTTTTCTTGTTTTTTGTTGTTGCACATCCTTATCCTGTTAAAAAGAAGGTATTCTACAATTATTTCAAAATTGTAACCCCCCAAATAAATAAGTTTTATGGGTGTTTATAACAACATTTCATCGTTTTTGCTATGTATTAGTAACTCAGTTTAAGTATCTTCCCTTGCTCTGGGGAGTCCCAAATTGTGACCATAAGGCCATTATTATAAGGTCTACTATGTAGCAGAGAGAAAATAAGGACAAACAATATGTATGTATTTCAAAACTAATTTTATTCACTCTATGTACATCCGCATGCTAAATTTTGATGAATATTAAACTTTGTGGTGTCTTATAGGCATCTCTATTAAATTTAGACATGAAATGTTTCTGTGGATGATAAAAGTGACACATTTTGAAGTTGGAGTAAAATTTTCAGGGGTTTCCTTCCAAAATTGACTAAAATATGAAAACACTAATGATGTGACATGCGCGCAAATACAGAATTTGAGAAAAATGCAAATTAAAGTTATTGATGTCAAAATGCCTCTTAGAAGTAGCTTACAGATGTTTAGAAGCCACTTGACAGGTATGCAGGCCTCTCCTTCCTCTGCAGAGCTCTTTCCATCCTAGCTTTGGCCAATCTCTGTTTTTTTCCTTGTCTCTCTCTCCTTGTTGTTTACTATCCATGTGAACAACTTGACAGCCATGTGAGCACTCGACCACCATGTGTCTACCCTTTGGAAGTCTTTCAGCAGCCAAGTACTTCAAAGTGGCCTTTAATTCAGCTTTGAGCTGTTATACTGACAGCAGGACAGTCACTTGTACTGTTCTTGGATAGAAAATCTTTCTTGGACACAAAACATGCACAAGAATACTAAATATGAGAAAATCTGCAAATAAAAGTGATTGAAATCAAAAGTCTCTTGGATGTAGCTTACAGATGTTTAGAAGCCACCAGAGAGATATGCATGGCCTCCCTCCTTCCTCAACAGAGCTTTTCTCACAGAGATGTCCAGAGTGTCATCCTCCTGCAGTTCTGGATAGAGTTTTTTTGTAGGCCTCTCTCACTCGCTTGACAGCCTTTGATCTCACACGATGCTGATGATCTGCCATGGAATCAAAGATTTGGTCACAGTGGTTGTGGTAGGCACTGGGTTGTATTCCAGGCAAGTTCATATATTCACAGAACTTGTTGAAGTTGTAGACACCAAGTCCTGACAGCATGCTAGCAATAACTGCTCTTCTGTTTACCTCGAAGGCTTTGCCAGAAGTCAGTTTCTTGCTTGTGTGCCGCTTTGATATAAAGGTCTGCATCACACGCCTTGCAGAACAGGGTCATTGGGACGGACAAACCTTTGATCTGAGAGCCATCACATCTAATTTCAACAGTCTCAAGTCCACACTGAGGGCACAATAAAAGTTTTATCAGTTCATTCAGCTCATCAAAGTCAACAATTGTTCTCAGATGCGAGGAAGCAGTAGCTGAGCTTTTGAGTGGTGCACGTTCTTTCACACACCTTCACTTCAGTCCCGTTGCTTGAATCAGACTCCTCACCGAAGCGTAGAAGTTTCCCATCGGGTCCTGGTACGGCAGGTGGTGTAGAAGGACGTTTCAAAGACCCTCGAAGTCCAGATGAGGTGCTTGGTTGGGGAGATCTCGATCTCTCATGAGGCACCGTTGACTTGCTCGCTCCTGATGTTGACGGTTGTGCGGACTGCGAAGGAGAAGCAGCGGGGAGGTCTGGCTTTTGTGTCTCCCAGCGTTTCTCTGGAGCTGCGGCGAGCTGCTTCTTTTTTCCGAAGACTTTCTGCGTTGATATAATGCACCGTCAGTTGCTTTTTTCGACCCATGATTTGTGAGTAACAGGCACGAACACGATCGAAGCGAGAATCGATTCAACTGGAGGCTGCCATGTTGTTTACGCTAGGAGCCAATCAGGCCGCGTTATTTGGTCATGTGACCTGTTTCAGCCAATGTTCTCCTAACTTTCTTGAACTCCTAAGCGATAGAAAACGGCTTCTGATTGGCGTATATCAATAGCTACACCCAAGCATTGTTAATATTCATGAGGTGCAGAGATAGCCGTTCCAACGGTATACGGCACGCGGCAATCACACGAACGATCGTCTCTCCGATCGTTGAAGGAAGAGAGTGAATTTTGCGAATCAATAAAGCTTGATTATGATTAAAATGCGTCATAGCACTCTTGAATTGTGCGGTTTTTGGTACTTTTACATGTAATTGAAA
Organism: Theodoxus fluviatilis; assembly: GCA_034096865.1. Lineage (NCBI taxonomy): Eukaryota > Metazoa > Mollusca > Gastropoda > Cycloneritida > Neritidae > Theodoxus > Theodoxus fluviatilis. The sequence continues at coordinate 2,272 of JAWQFJ010012409.1, forward strand.
CCAAATGAATAGCAGAGACGTGTTCTAGGATGGTTCGAGAGTGAACTGACTCCAAAATCTAACAAATTGACAATTTTGTAATTTGGACCCCCATTTTCAGTGAAAAATAGCCTTAAACGTGGAATCTGTGTACAATGAAAATGATGGAAAAACTGAGCAGCCAGGTAAGACTGATCCACTGCCAAAAAAATAATAAAAATTTAATGGACAACCTTCTTGGCCTCATAAAGATCAGTAGTGTGCTGAGAACCATTGCTCACTTTTATGGCTGAGCTGCCTGACATCACATGCCAGTGGAATGCTGTTGTGACTTCAGAATGCAATCTAGTCTTTGCATCACTGTGGCTCTGTGACTTCTGGGGTATTGCCATCCACAGATGGATGGCATGGTTATCAAGCTGGCATTTCCTTGGAAACCATTTACTATAAAGTCATACAATCTGAAATTTTACCAAGTTGGCAAAGTGTTATGTACTAAGTGATGTTTTGGAGTGAGAAGATGTACTTAGCTATGGATGAATGATTTATTTTGAAGATACAAAGGATTTTGTTGCTATGTGAATAGTTACAAGGGAAGTTGACTTGGTTATGACTGATACATGTTCCTAGGTTCTTTGAATGAGTGGAAGGGAAGTGGGGTGGTACATTCATGAAATGCAGACTGCTGGAGATGGGAGCAGCAGAATGGACAAATGGTATATAAAAAAAAAATCCATGTTCAGATCCAGGATTAAAAGTGATCATGCCAGTGTTAGAGTATGGGCTTAGGTTTTGTCATAGTCCAGGATAGAAGGAGCAAGTTTTGGTTTGTCTGGGTTTGTCTGCATTTGATTGTGTCAGCAGGTCAAGATGTCATGAAGACCTCCAAATATTCTAAATGACTGGCATCGCAGACTTGTCCATTCCATCTAAATGTGGACTCAATTAAGCTGAGGGAATCTGTAATCCCCTTTTGTCTTCCTCTTTTTTGAGGAGACTATTGGAAGATCAAGGCAACTGTGGACATATGATGTTATCCTTTAAATATATTTGTGAAATGAATACTTTTGAGCTTGTTATGTTCAGAATTATGAGCACTGAAAGATAGGTAACCAAAAACCCATTTGTTTTATTGTTTAGAATTTCAATTGGGTCTGCAGATTCTGAACCTAAAACTGCTGGCAACCTTGATTAGTAGAATCAACACAAACAATTTTTTTTTCAAGTCACTATTCACAAATGCGAATCAACAGCCCAGATTTTTCTCTCCAGTTGTTTTTGGGGAAACACACGCACCACGCACACACACACACACACACACACACACACACACACACACCACACACACACACACACACACACACACACACACACACACACACACACACACACACATTTACAATCATGCTTGCATGCATGCACACGCACACACACACACACGCAGGTGACAGGTAAAGAGCAGGTTAACCCATTCCTGACGGGAGACGTAGAAACAGGCTAGTGGCACAGTTCACAAGTTGCTCTGTGCACAGTATACATAAGCATTGCCCTTATTTTTCTATTTCCTTGGCAGATAAATGTAGTGATGTTTCTTGGGGTTGAATATGAAATCAGTTTAGATGGGTTGGGCTCAAACTTCAGGGGGGTTTGAATGCATGTTTGGGTCCAGATGATCTGACACTGCCCTGATGCCTCCCCAGTACAGCCTCGTTGACTGCTTGGGGCTGCCCCTCATTGACCTACTGGAGTCGGCCCCCAAATCCCAGCTTCCAGAGGTTCCAGCTAATGAAGTGGGAAAACAATTGCCTCCAGCTGTCTGTTGCAGGAGCTTGAGCTTGGGTGTCAAGGCCATGCAAGAGCATGCCTCTGAAAAGCTGTTCACTATGGTGAAGTTCTTTGGTATGGCTGATGAGGCACTGGTATGGGAGTCTATGTATCATGCAGTGAAGGAGAAGTTCTCATCTGAAGCAGATGGGTGCCCCTTGTAGAAAATTGTGCTTCTTGAGGCCAAGCATGGCCAAGCAGGCTTAAAAAACTCCATGGCCAAAGCTTCACCTGGTGAAGGGGCATCTAGTGGCAGGGGCTTTTTGTGAATCTGTGAATATATCAGATAATGGACTGATGAAAAATGGGCTGGGATTTCAAGAGCATAACCCCAATCTCCCACCCTCACCCTCTTGTCATTGCTGTTGTGATTTTGATTGCTTTCAAGCATGATGAAGTCCCACATTTCATCTGCTTTTATGCTGTTCACAGAATTCCTTTTAAAGCTGAGAAGAAGATAGTGTGTTTCCATTGATATTATGAATGATCAAACTCCTACAGAAGAAGAGAGGAAGAAGTGGTGATGTTAAGAGACATAAGGAGAGAGGGACAGTTTTTAAGTTGGATGGGTTCATTGGAAGGGAGTAGAATTAATCATTTACTTTTCCTACCTTCTAAGTTCTATTAATCTTCATATTTATGCATTGAATCTGAATTGTTATTTGAGTATGTTATCACAGATGTGGGAACTGTTTTCATGTAATGTGTAGGGAATTTTCAAACTTTGCCTTCGCTAAGCTAGGCTTCAAAACCAACCTCTTCAAAAACTCATTCAGTTGTTTTCTAGCATGTGCGTTATCATAGTACGGAATTAATTACTGTAGTGTATGTCTCCTAAAGCTGCAGACTGAATGATGGTCAGGAGTGGAACTGACAAGTTCCATAAATACATAACTTCATAAATTACTTTTGAGCAAGTCACCCATTAGTTGCCATAGGACTTCGTGGAAACCGTTTTGGGTCTTGCAATGTATGCTGCAGCTGTGCCTGTCATAGTTGCAGGATGTGAATGCCCTCTTGTAGACCTGTTCTGTTAATGCATGATGATGAACATGAAAGATTTGCTGCTGCTGCCTGACTGGGGTTAGATTGTTGGGGCAACATTGTAGGGCTTGCATCCACTGAGATAGTGATCAGAGCTGTCTTGTGTTCTTTTGCAGGCCTTTGTGAAAGACCTGACTGAGGATGAAGCCACAGTGGCCTTAGAGCACAAGTGAGTATAGGGTCATATGTATGCACTCATGGGCAGTGATTTGTGAGGTGTAGTCTTGGTGTAGCCGTGTGTGTGTGTGTGTGTGTGTGTGTGTGTGTGTGTGTGTGTGTTGTGTGTGTGTGTGTGTGTGTGTGTGTGTGTGTTTGCTTTCTTTGGTGTTGGCAGGTTTCACGGTATTGCATACTGCAGTTTCCCTCTACACCCAATGATTCATAAAAAATAAAAAGTCAACCAGGGGCCCCAAAACAGTTTGCACAAAGAGTTCAACTTTTTTTCTACCTAAAACAGTAAAAAAAATGTATATGAACATACTTATTTCCAAAGTTATTGATGTTCAAAGACGCTATATCCTGAAACCACAAAAAATGCTTTTACAACTTCAGTGCATCATAACTGCTACAAAATGTTGTTTGGAAGCAACCAATGACAATCATCTTTAACATACACTATGTACACCTTAAGAAAAGTAGTAAACTTGCAATAAAAGTGACAACATTGATCAGAAGGATGGTTGACAGATAAATGACGCTAAATTTAGAATAATTCTGTCTTTACCGTTTCCTGTATACCTCAGGAGTCATCACTAGATAAAGAAATCATTCTAAAATTGAAAACCAAACATCTATAAATCATATCCACACAACAGATAGATATTTGACTCAATCACAATGACATGGGTGGACTCAAACCAACCCCCCCCCCCCCCCCCCCCCCCCCCCCAAATTCAAAAACGGGGTCAAACTCGCAGTTACTTGCTTCAAGGAAAACAATCCCAAACTTCTTCAATTTCAGTGCAACCTAACTTATGGCCATAGAAAAGCAATCAGAAATGCATAAGGCAGGTTTCACGATATTGCATACTGCAGTTTACCACTACACCCAATCATTCATGAAAAATAAAAAGTCAACCAGGGGCCCAAAAACAGTTTGCACAAAGAGTTCAACTTTATTTCTACCTAAAACAGTAAAAAAATGTATATGAACATACTTATTTCCAAAGTTATTGATGTTCAAAGACGATATATCCTGAAACCACAAAAATGCTTTTACAACTTCAGTGCATCATAACTGCTACAAAATGTTGTTTGGAAGCAACCAATGACAATCATCTTTAACATACACTATGTACACCTTAAGAAAAGTAGTAAACTTGCAATAAAAGTGACAACATTGATCAGAAGGATGGTTGACAGATAAATGACGCTAAATTTAGAATAATTCTGTCTTTACCGTTTCCTGTAGACCTCAGGAGTCATCACTAGATAAAGAAATCATTCTAAAATTGAAAACCAAACATCTATAAATCATATCCACATAACAGATAGATATTTGCATACATGCAAGCTTTAAGGGGGCACACAGCCTTTGCTACTTCGTAAAAGAAATCATCAAAAATCAAGTTTTGAGTTTAACACAAATGAAGTCTGGAGAGTCTCCACAACACTTTTGCATTGTAAATTTAAAAAACAAACATCTACAACTAATTTACCAAAAGTGTGTGTGCGTGCGTGCGTGCGTGCATGCGTGTGTGAGTGAGAGAGAGAGAGAGAGAGAGAGAGAGAGAGAGAGAGAGAGAGAGAGAGAGAGAGAGAGAGACGGAAATATGTTAGCGTGTGTCGCTGTGTTGATCGTGTGGTGGTTGAACGTTGCTGACAGATACAGCAAAACTCGAAAAAAGTCACTAAAAATGTGTGAAACGTGTTTCTGCGATGCTCTGTTTTGAGGTAGGGGTAGTGAAATCGGCGTACTCAGCACCTGTGTAGTACTCTTGACCCAACACCCCCTGCGAGAGCATTCCAAACTGCTGAGCAGCGGGTTGAGAGACAACGGCATTCTAAAAATAGCTTGAGCGAGAGGGGTGCCGCAACAGTGGACTAGCCCAATCGCCAACTCCGCCTGTGACAGAAGGCAACAATCGACCAGCGATCGCCAGGATTAACTGCTGGTACCCACAAACTGTAGGTTTTCACAATAACAAGTGCAAAGTAAACCATTACAAGTATGGCCCTATATGGGAGACAAAAGAAAAACGTTTTTGCTTTCGAAACTCTGCAAACATACTCAAGCATTCATCACTTGCCGGCCACAAGCGACGGAAATCTGTTCGCGTGTGTCGCTGTTTCGATCGTGTGGTTGTTGATCGTTGCTGACTGACAGATACAACAAAACTCGACCAAAAGGCACTAAAAACGGTGAAACGTGTTTCTCTCTGCGATGTGTCTCGTTCTCTTTATTTTCAAACGATCTCGCGTGCTTGTTCGTCACGTACGGTAAAATACTTGGAAATTTCCGAAATAAACTGAAGGCTGCTGATCGTTGCGTCATCTGACAGACGCTGGTCAGAGATCGAAGAAAATGCTTCCTTTTTGCGACTTTTTAATTCTGTTGCTGAAATAACGACTTTCCGATGCAGATTATCCATGAAATAACACCAACAAGCAAAATAAACAACGTAAAAAAGGCATCCGATCTGTAAAAAAAGGCCTGCTTTGCAGGGAAGGCACGTGCGTTTTTTCTGACAGACGACTTCTGCTGACTGGCGAAAATTTTCCATTGGGGCTTTTAACGTTCTAATTCATTTTTATTTTTATTTTGTTGATTCAGAGACTTAAATTGATGATAGCTGGATTGAATAACACAGTTGTTATTAAATTTGGGTGTTGTTTTCGTGTCTGCACTCAAACTTCAAAATTAGGTCATGACACAGAAAGTAAATGCCGTCTGTCAAGATCCACACGATCGCTTTAAAAAAAAAGCTCTCGCAAGCACATGCTCAAACTTTTTTTTTTTCATTTTAAAATTTGTATTTCAATTATTACTCTGATGCGTGCACAACAGAAAAAATAATGAAAATCAACACAGTAAACAAGTAATTTGAACACAAAGTTTACACACATCCAAGAGCTCAGTTATCGTGAAACCTGCCCATACTCATGCAATGGACAAGCTTTAAGGGGGCACACAGCCTTTGCTACTTCGTAAAAAAATCATCAAAAATCAAGTTTTGAGTTTAACACAAATGAAGTCTGGAGAGTCTCCACAACACATTTGCATTGTAAATTTAAAAAACAAACATCTACAACTAATTTACCAAAAGTGTGTGTGTGTGTGCGTGCATGCGTGTGTGAGTGAGAGAGAGAGAGAGAGAGAGAGAGAGAGAGAGAGAGAGAGAGAGAGAGAGAAAGACGGAAATCTGTTAACGTGTGTCGCTGTGTCGATCGTGTGGTGGTTGAAGATTGCTGACAAGCAAAACTCGACCAAAAGGCACTAAAAACGGTGAAACGTGTTTCTGCTATGCTCTGTTTTGAGGTAGGGTAGTGAAATCGGCGTACTCAGCACCTGCGTACTCTTGACCCAACACCCCCTGCGAGAGCATTCCAAACTGCTGAGCAGCGGTTGAGAGACAACGGCATTCTAAAAATAGCTTGAGCGAGAGGGGTGCCGCAACAGTGGACTAGCCCAATTTTAAGCTTAGTGTTTAGGGTTGCAAACGTTACGGTTGCGAACGCTACGGACAGAGATGAAATCGCCTTGGCTCGAGAACAAAGAGATCGAAACTTCGTGAACTAAGCTATCCCGCATGTTCTATGGCGCCATTCTAACCTGTGTAGAGCGTGTAAAACGTCACATTCGGTTTGGAAAGATGTATTATACACAAGAAAAGCGAAGTTGCGAACGTTCATCACGCGGACAGAAACGAGTCGGCAATCTGTAAGAAAGATCCCAGAGCCGTATTTTACCTTCAATTGGTGTGCTTGCCGGCTTTTATCAAAACTACACACCACCAAACATCGATTTCATCCCCCCAAAAGATCAAGAATGGCATTTTAGGAGGAGAAAATAGCCATTTATTTATCATCAGAGTAGCGCGATTTAGCGGACAGACAGCTTCCGGTACTTCTTATTTTCTTCTTTTACTTCGATTTCTACCAAACTTAAGCCCGCCCCTTCGTGTTTCGTGACATTGATATGTAGGTGGAACCGTTATTTAAACGACTTGACCATCCGATATTACGTTAAAGGTCCTGACTTCTGTTTTTGACTCACATGCGAAGCAAAAGTGAGTCTATGTACTCAGCCGTGTCGTCCGTCCGTCCGTCCGGGCGTCCGTCCGTCCGGGCGTAAAAAACTTAAACGTTGGATTTTTCTCGGAGACTATTAAGTCTATCAACACCAAATGTGGCATGATGGTGTATGATGACAAGGCCTCAAACAAACATATATAGTGACTTGACCTTGCTTCAAGGTCAAGGTCACAGGAGCCATAAATGTGGTCTCAAAAACAGTCATTTTTCACATTTTCCCAATTTTCTCCCACGTTATTGAGAATGGCGACCTTAGCTACAAGTGGTATATAGGTCAAAGCAAGCCCTATCTTTTGATACCAGTTTTGTTGACCTTGCTTCAAGGTCAAGGTCACAGGAGCTCTTCAAAGTTGGATTGTATACATATTTTGAAGTGACCTTGACCCTGAACTATGGAAGATAACTGTTTCAAACTTAATAATTATGTGGGGCACATGTTATACTTTCATCATGAGACACATTTGTTCACATATCATCAAGGTCAAGGTCACTTTGACCCTTATGAAATGTGACCAAAATGGGGTAGTGAACCACTAAAAGTGACTATATCTCATGGTAGAAAGTGCCAATAAGCACCATTGTGCTTCCTATGTCTTGAATTAACAGCTTTGTGTTGCATGACCTTGGATGACCTTGACCTTGGGTCAAGGTCACATATATTTTGGTAGGAAAAATGTGTAAAGCATTTCTTTGTGTATGATGTCATTGGTAGGTTTAGTTGTTTGACCTTGACCTTGAAGGTCACCTGAAGGTCAAGGTCATATGAAGGTCAAGGTCAACCATGTGAGTCGTATGGGCTTTGCCCTTCTTGTTACTACATTGACTCAAGGCATATGCAGGCCAGGAAGGAAATTGCGTCTGTCCGGATTCTAACGTTCACCACCAATCACACGCTCACAAAGTCAACAAAAACAACATCGATGAACAAACCATGTATAATTCTTAATTTAGAATAGCTGCTTTTTGACTCACAAGCGAAGCAAAAGTGAGTCTATGTACTGAGCCGTGTCGTCCGTCCGTCCGGGCGTCCGGGCGTCCGTAAAAAACTTAAACGTTGGATTTTTCTCGGAGACTATTAAGTCTATCAACACCAAATGTGGCATGATGGTGTATGATGACAAGGCCTCAAAAAACATACATAGTGACGACCTTGCTTCAAGGTCAAGGTCACAGGAGCCATAAATGTGGTCTCAAAAACAGTCATTTTTCACATTTTCCCAATTTTCTCCCACGTTATTGAGAATGGCAACCTTAGCTACAAGTGGTATATAGGTCAAAGCAAGCCCTATCTTTTGATACCAGTTTGGTTGACCTTGCTTCAAGGTCAAGGTCACAGGAGCTCTTCAAAGTTGGATTGTATACATATTTTGAAGTGACCTTGACCCTGAACTATGGAAGATAACTGTTTCAAACTTAATAATTATGTGGGGCACATGTTATACTTTCATCATGAGACACATTTGGTCACATCATCAAGGTCAAGGTCACTTTGACCCTTATGAAATGTGACCAAAATGGGGTAGTGAACCACTAAAAGTGACTATATCTCACGGTAGAAAGTGCCAATAAGCACCATTGTGCTTCCTATGTCTTGAATTAACAGCTTTGTGTTGCATGACCTTGGATGACCTTGACCTTGACCTTGGGTCAAGGTCACATGTATTTTGGTAGGAAAAATGTGTAAAGCATTTCTTTGTGTATGATGTCATTGGTAGGTTTAGTTGTTTGACCTTGACCTTGAAGGTCACCTGAAGGTCAAGGTCATATAAAGGTCAAGGTCAAGCATGTGAGTCGTATGGGCTTTGCCCTTCTTGTTCCATTTGGTTGACAAAAAGAAGTAAAAATTGGTACAGTTTGTCAAAAATTCCCCGACTTTTTCTCAGCCATGTTCTCAACACTACCAGATTGTGAAACCTGCCTGTTAGTCTTGTTTCTGACACAATTGATTGGCTAGCAAAGTGAAGTCAATCAATGAAGTGACTGCTATAATCATACAGGGGTCAGTATTAAAAAGCAGTCGTTGTCTGGTATGGACAACAGATTTATTATAGTACATTGTGTGTGATTAATGCAATCTCTCACATTCTTACACTCGCAGAAACAATCATGCACACTTGCATGCACATGCACACACACACGCATGCATGCACGCACGCATGCATGCACTCTCTGTCTCTCTCTCTGTCTCTCTCTCTCTCTCTCTCTCTCTCTCTCTCTCTCTCTCTCTCTCTCTCTCTCTCTGTCTCTCTCTCTCTCTCTCTCTCGCTCTCTCTCTCTCTCTCTCTCTCTCTCTCTCTCTCTCTCTCTCTCTCTCTCTCTCTCTCTCTCTCTCTCTCTCTCTCTCTCTCTCTCTCTCTCTCTCTCTCTCTCTCTCTCTCTCTCTCTCTCTCTCTCTCTCTCTCTCTCTCTCTCTCTCTCTCTCTCTCTCTCTCTCTCTCACACACACACACACCACACACACACACACACACACACACACACACACACACACACACAGAGAAATGCCATATTGCCTTTATATTTGCCAGCATAATGCTCTTTGTGATAAATTCTTCAGTATTTTGCTGGTCCTTTTCTTAGTTTTCCATGTGTGTCCACTATCCTTTCTTTTTTCTTGATTGTCACTCTTGGGTCCTACCTGAATCCCGAAAATGAGAAATCCTGACTATGTCTTCCCTTGACCCTTAGTGTTATTTCTAGTCTTGTCGTTTGATGTGTGCAGTTGCTAGGCTAATTATTATAATGTTGGAGGCAAGGATTAACTGAAATCTCAGTTATACTTCTGTTTAATTGGTGGCTTTGCATGCCCATGCTCTTCCTTGTACTGCCTCCATCCTTGTTCCCTTCCTCTTACTTGTCATGCTGTTCCTGTTCCTGCCCCTCCCTCCTCTCCCCTTCTCATTGGTGTTGCCCTCACTGTAATGATGTCCTCCTCCTCTCCCCTCCCCTCAAAACACCCCCCTAAGCCCCCCCCCCCGCCCTCCTCTGCCTCCACCCCCCCCCCCCCCCTCCTCTGCCTCCACCCCCCCCCCCCCCCCCCAACTCCCAAGACGGCGATATCAAATGCTTTTGCAAACTACCCATGACCAGTGTGCCTTTTCACAAAATAGCTATAGCCTGACATAATCCTGTATCACAGAGTGAGTGATGGGAGAATGCATTTCCAGAATCAGAAATCATAATCATGTGATAACATTTATTCTGAAGTGATGATGTGTGAAGCAAAGCAGTGGACTGATTTCCATATGATGCATTGCATAGAAGTTTTTTCTGTGAAAGACTCTGACACTAA
>JAWQFJ010012410.1:0-10000 GCA_034096865.1 Theodoxus fluviatilis
AAATGGCAAAAACAGTTCATGTCCATGCTTTAAAACGACGCAATGAGATGCTCGTTGAAACTTAAATATTTATTGAATAGTAATCACGCACGAATAAAATACAATTTATGTACCACAGGATTTATACACATCCTGTCCCAAGGTAACCCTGAAGCTTGAATCATCTGACGATGAGAGAGAGAGAGAGACAGAGAGAGAGAGAGAGAGAGAGAGAGAGATTTGATTTGATTTGATTTGATTTGATTTGATTTATTTGGAGGCTATCGGCCCATTGCATTACAAGGAAATGCTGGTCTTATACAATTCTACTTCAGCTATGATTGCCGTAACCACAATCCTTTCGATGAGCAAGAAGCGTTCAAGTGCTTGTACATACATCACAACTTCGTACACTCCTCTACTCCCTAACCTTTTTTTCTCTCAACTTAAAGGCATAAAAAATATACATAGCCAATGAACGAGTCATTTTGTAGTCATTACATTGCATTAGATATTGACACACATTCCTACTTTGTTTCTGAGGTAAGAATCTTTCTAGATATTTTACCCTTAGTTCTTTATAAGTAGGACACCTCAACAAAAAATGTTGCTCAGATTCACATTCCTCGCAAAATGGGCACTTTGTGTCTACGATCACATTGTATCTTCTATTGTTGTTCAGATCATTTATTCCAAACCGGAAGCGAATAAAGACATCTCTGAACTTTTTTATATCAAGTACATTCAAATACTCTTCAAGGCCTAAGGAATGCTTGAAGGAGGAATACCAAGTGTATCGACTGCTGCTAATATTCTTTGCATTCCAGTCCTGGAGATAACAATCTTTTAGTCGCTGCTTCAGTTGTGACAAAAAACGCTTTTCGTCACCCACTCCACTATTTATCCATGCAAAGCCAAACCCCAGTCGACAAAGGCAGAGCTTTACAGTCTCTGTCCAGCTTCGCTCCTTCTTGATTCGAGAGTTCAAAAGCATAAGGAAAGCTTGTTTAGGGAGTCTGTCTACGTTCATCCGACAAAGCTTTAACCAGTATTTGATAGCTCTGACGCTGCTATTGATGGATATTGGGAAGCGTCCAAGATCTCCATAGACCATGTGGTTGGGCGTCCTCGAGTCTAGTCCCATAAACTTTTTGCAAATAAAAGTATGAGTTCCCTCTACTCTCAGCTGATTTTCAAGACCCCATAGTTCTGCACCATACAGAAGAGTTGCTTGGACTTGTGCATCAAACAGGCTGGTGAATACTTTCGTTTTCATGCAACGTAAGTTCCATAATGCTCTTAACACTTGTACACCTTTTTGCTTTCCTCTGGTGGCTATATCATCTAAAGTTGCATCTATGGACAATTTTGTTGTGAACAAGAATCCTAGGTATTTATATTGGTTGACTGTCTCCAAATGAGACCCACCAAAAAACCAATTTTCACCACTGGCTAAATGTCCTCCTCTTCTAAACACCATAACCTTTGTCTTCTCTGTGTTAACCTTCAAGTCAAGAAGTTTGGACATATGCAAGAGATTATCAAGTTGATTTTGGAGGCCCATGGGCGTAGTTGAAATCAGAACGACATCATCAGCAAATAGTAAAAGGAACACTTCCATCATGCCAGGTACCATCTGAACCCCATGTTTGCCGTGTCTCCTCACATAATCTGCGACTGCATTGATATAGAGAGAAAAAATTAGAGGACTCTCAATTGCCCCTTGCTTTACACCAGAAGGACATTCAAAGAAATCAGAGAGCTCCTGCCCCTAACGAACGCATGCTTGTACTTTGCAGTACATGGCCTTTAACATCATCAGAAACTTGGTCGAAATATGCGCGCCTTTAAGAACATTCCAGAGTTGGCCACGGTTGACAGAATCAAACGCTTTTCGGTAATCAACAAAAGTGACGTACAGTTGTCCACGTTTTCCAAATCATTGCGAATAACGTAAATATATGGTCAATAGTCGAATGCTTGGTTCGGAAGCCAGCCTGTTCTGGACACACTTTGTTTTCTTGCTCCATCTACACGCGCAACCGACTTGCAATTATTGTTGAGAAAATCTTACTCATTGCACACAGCAAAGATATACCTCTATAGTTATCTGTGTTGTGTACGTCACCCTTCTTGTGTAATGGGATGGTTATTGATCGTACCAGGCCTCAGGGAAATGATGAGAGAGAGAGAGAGAGAGAGAGAGAGAACGAACGAAAAAGTTTATTCGTTAGGCCTCCGGCCCATAATGAAGGGGATTGGTAGGAGACTACATTAATTTCACAACAGGCAAGCTGTGTCCGCATCAGGGGCGTAATTCATGAACGTGGACTTTCGAGAGCACTGGTCTTGGACTTTAGAGTCTAGGACTACCGCGTAGTCTGGGACCAGTCTGGGACTAAGCGAGTCTATGATGCACGAACCCAGACTGGGTGTTGACTTGAAAGTCTGGGACTGATTGACCTAGTCTATGGGTTATTTTTAGAATGTGGTGGAATTCGCGGCAATTCCGCCCAGTGCGCAAGCGCAAGGCGTACCGCTTCAAACTTCCCGTCAAAAATATCAGCCACGATCGGTAGCAAAACCTCGAAGAAAAGCCCCGATTTCACGGAGCGGGAATCGGTAGCTATCATAAAAGCGGTGTCAGCAAGATACGGATACATTAACAGCAGTATACACACAGCCCAAGCAAACAAAAGAAGACGGACAGCGTGGGAGGAGGTGACAAATGAAGTGCGAGCTGAGGCTGGAGTGTGTGTGTGTGTGTGTGTGTGTGTGTGTGTGTGTGTGTGTGTGTGTGTGTGTGTGTGTGTGTGTGACCGTTTATTAAGTTCATCAGCAAGAGGCAAACCAGCAGAAGATCAAGTTTTACAATATGGCAGGATTTCCAAGTGAGAGCCATTGAAATTCAGTAAGGAAGGGATAGAACAAAAATCTGTCTTGAAGAGGAAAAATATACACACACAGTGATACACACACACTCACACTCCAGCTTCAGCTCGCACTTTTCCCACCAAACTCGTGAAACCCTGGCGTACATCGTCACACATTTTCTTAGTTACCAAAAATAAGGCAATTTAATCTGAACAGTGTTTTCATAATACAGATGCAAGTTTAATGTATCGTTTTCATAGCATCAGACAACACTAGCATTTTACACAATGTCAACAGCAGGCAGGTTCGAGGACAACAATGCATTTATAATCTTTCCTGATGTCGCTGAGGTCCACGCGTCAGCTATAAATAGAAGTGCGCGAAGCGTGGATGCTCGGCGTGTAGATGCTTTGACCTGCATTTCCATTTTTAAAATGTAGGAGCTTTCACGACCTATTGATGCATTCAACATACAGCTTTGATAATTTAATGCTGTTCATGGATTACATTTTCTTTGGATGGGTTTCTAGTGCCCCAAAATACAGCGTTTTCTGTGCGAACCGTAGACATGTCGGCTGTTTAATTTCGCGGCAGTCTCGGACTTTGGTGTGTAGTTCAACAAATCCTTGGACCAGCGTAGTCAGCAGTTCAGTCCGAGACTGAACCAAAGTCCACGTTCATGCATTGTAGACTACGACAGTCCACGTTCATGCATTGTAGACTACGACAGTAGTCCGAGACCAGCGGCAGTAGTCTAAGACTAGTCTAAGACTACGCTGGTAGGCCACGTTCATGAATAGGACCCCAGCAGTATTTCTGCATCTAAGCGCATGATGGATGTACAATGAAAGTGACCGAACATTTTGGTCATCTGAGTCACTTAATATACGGATAAAGGTATCCTCATTATTAGGTGCATCATCTGAGAGTAAATACTTTGTACGTACAGCTATTGTACACGGGACAGTGCAATAGGAAGTGTATATTATCTTCATCCTCGTCTTCATCAGTGCACATCGGGCACAACAAATCTATCTCAGTCTGGGAATACGGTAATTTGTGTGCTCTAATGTTACTGATTCCAAACCTAAAACGAGTCAGCTTTTCACGGAGAATCTGTTTATCAATAACGTTGAGGTGAGGCAAAAACTATCTTCCCATTTTGAATGATCGATAAACAGTGAAACGAGTTCTTGTCACTGTTTCTTCCCATTCATGGTGAAAGTGGTCTGTCAGTCTTTGTACACAGGAATGCTCTCTCATCTGTCACTTGCTGTTCAGACCTAACATTGGAGTATCCGTGAGTACACAATAAGGCTTTACTTTTATTTGCCCAGTTATCTGTATTTTGTCCCTTAATAAACATCGTGTCATAAGCAATACTTGGGAGAGAGAGAGAGAGAGAGAGAGAGAGAGAGAGAGAGAGAGAGAGAGAGAGAGAACAATTTTCACCTCTCAAGATGGCTAGGTGGCCCAGTGCATGTTTCCATGGAGCTCTTCAGCTTCCACGATTCTCACCCTACGGCCACCCTTTAGAGAAACACACATTCTCTTGCACCCATCACCGTTAATGCCAGACGTCTTCGCGTCAGTCTAGCAGACGCCTTAATGGCAAAGGCAAGATTGAGTAGATGGCGATACACCTTCATCGAATTTCACTTAGAAGGCGCACTAAGGCTGAAATGGTCGTTGTCGGCAACATTTCCGGACACTGTACCCCAGTTTCAAATCTCGGCTTTTCTCGCGAGAACGGACATTTATAAACGTCGTTTAGCTTAAGATTACACCCGAATCACGCGGACCGTTAAGGTGCATGGAGTACAGTATCGCCGAGCAAGACGTTTGTCACAAAACGCAGATACATTAACGCGGCCGGATCTTAGCATAACTCCCCGGGCGTGCGAGTCACGTGACTGTAAGGCCGATATTTCAAAACTGGGGTACAGTGTCCGGAAATCTTGCCGACTTCGACTCGTTCAGCCGCACTAAGTGGAAAGCGACTTCCCCACTACAACAATAAATCTGAATCTTCTCGATGCATGCTTGAGCAGGTGGAACTTCTGAATGCGGTAGTTTAGGGAATTACTGTAGTATTTCAGCTGCGTAGTTGGATGGGGTGCGGGTGTTTTTCAAGTGAGGTTAAATCCTCTTGAAATCATCGCTGTTTTCACGTTCAGACAGAGATTTTATCATGAAAACCTTCCTGAGCTATTAGGAAATACATCATGATTGTATCTGTATCGAACGTGGCCCCTATATTTTTTCTTTTCAGTTTTACATACACACTAGGGGTGTGAACAATTGAACAAACATTTGCGTTGAACTGAAATCAGAATAAAAATTGCTGCGTCTCGAAAATCTTTTTGTCTGATTTCAGACTGCTTTATTGTTTTTCTGTAACCTGTTTTCAATGTTTAAAGAAGACAATTTAGAAACTGTGCTCTCGTTTTTAAGCAGTGAAAGAAGCTGGAGGAGGGCAGGCGGAAGGCTGCAGATAAATAAATCTGTGCTTTCTGTGCAGGATCCACCAGATTGGGGATCACATCATTCATCGTAGGTCGCCTGCAATACAATGAATGAATGAATGAATGGATGGGTTAATAAATGAATGAATAATGAATGGATGGATGTTGAATGAAAGAATGACTGCAAAAATGCATGAATGCATGAATGCATGAAGGAAGGAAGAAAGGAAGGAAGAATGTCGTTCTTTGGTTATCTCGAAGGGAGACGCAGTAAGCTATTTTTTCCCCCCATTCCTCGGAAGTTTTTTGGGCCCACCCTTCCAATGAAAACCTAAGAGTCCAACTCTCACGTGAAAGGAGGCTGAAAAGATTCTGTGAGTTGCGTTCCACTCCTCTTGCTCTCATGAGACCTGGCTGTCTCAGGAACTTCTGTAAGAAATATCTTGTCAGCCGCAGGCGACAGAATTTATTTAGGATACACCTTGTTGCACTCGCTCTCTTTGCAGTGTCCTGTTGTACGGTTTTTTTCCTATCTTGCGCCGGGAAGTTGAAGTTACAAACGCTGGTGGTCGTTTTCGATAAACTTTATTCACTCACTGATCGATACACAGTAGTGACAGTAAACAGTATTGTCGTAGCAGCTTCACTCTACGCGCAGTGCCGCAGAGGACTCACTCCTTACAAAGGAGGACTCGTTTATCCTCTAGTTAAGCACTCACCTTAACTCTGTCGCATCTGCTGCATGTGTCTGTCTCTCTCTCTTGCTTTGTCGCGCTTTATATACCTAAACGCAGGCTTCAGAGCTTTCGAGAAGGAAGTTGAATATTCTCTCACGTTCAAGCTGGAAATCGACTGACGTCACGTGACACAACAAGACAAATTTAGTCCGACTCGACCACGAGACTGGGTAACCGAATTAGCGAAGAGACCGATGTAAACACACCAATTGCGCTACGATCTTCTTGTACGATCTAGAACCTTCACAACAACCTGTTAAGAAACTCATTCAGTGTCTTATGAAGATATGCATGAATGAATATATAAATGAATGAATGAAGTTTAACGGTTCATCAGCCTTTGTAGGCTAAGCAAAGCAGTTGATCACGAAAAGCACTACAGCTGGTTAGTGTAACTGTGAAAATAAGTCAGAGCTCAAGTTCCCTCGTACTCCGCTTTTCACAAATCCAGGAGGGAGACACAGTGGGTCTATTCTTATCCCCACTCCCCACCCCTTGGGGAGGGGGGGGGGGAGGGGGGGAAGGGGGGAAGGGGGGGAAGGGGGGGAAGGGGAGGAGGGGGGCTTTGGTGAGTGACATCTTCAAAAGTCCCCAGTAGGGACGCTGAGTCAAAGGCGTGTTGGAAGTCCTTTGAAGCACGTGACTTTGGGTGACAAGTACTCGGATGAAACGTGACGGAGCGTGGAACCCTAAGATGCTCAGAGCTTTTCTCTGTAAATCTGGCGCGAAAGGACATTTATTTGTTTCCAGTCTCAGAAACATATAAGGCACAATGTATCTTGAACATTTAATCAGAAAAGTCCGAAGAAGTATGTAAATTCAACAGAAAGCTCATTTTCTGGGATTTTATTTGATCAATCCCGATTTTTAAACGGCGTATTTATCAAATTTGACGTTTCGTATTGATAGATACTCAAACGCTCATATTTCTCGTATATCTCAAGATGGCAGCTTAATTTTAGAAACAGCAGAAAGCTTCGTTTCTGAGATTTAATTTAAGACCAGTATCTCAAAATGTTTAGAAAGTGATCTGTCGTTCCTTTCTTGGAGCTTTGTCACAAATGTCAGTTGACGGCGGCTGAGCAGACACCGTGGGCGAAAGACAATCTTTGCTCACGATTGGCCAAAAGGTTTCTTTCAGTGTAGCGCAAAGCTTAAAGTGTTTGTGCGATAATTTTTATTGACTTTGACGGTCGCTGCGCTTTTTTTGTAATGAGATGGTGAAGCATGCGCATGGTTTCGTATCGGGCAGGGGGAAAAATCATCATATTATTTCGTTGTTAAATATCTGGCTTCATTCTGAATTCAGTTAATATACATGTACAGTCTACTTTTATTTCACATGTTTGGTGTTTTTGAAAAGAGCGATAGTGCTTTGCTTGAATCACGAAAATGATACCCACAGTAAACTGCAAGACAAACAGATATCATTTCTTCCCTGGCTTTCCGACTTCTTCATGTTTGTGTCCCCCTTCCTCCCTCTCTCCCCACCCTCACTCAACTACCACCTTCTCTCCCACCCTGCACCCATGTCATTTTAGGATATGTTTTTGTTCTTTCTTCATATCTTCCCACAGGACTCGCTGCTGCTGCTGCTCGTCTTCGTCGGTTTTATTTTTGTCGTCTTCCACTCCTTTATTCGATTCCTTGTCGTCGTCACCGCCTGCCGTCATCGCTGTCGTCCTCGTCCTCTTCCTCCTTGTCTTCCTCCTCTTACCCCTCCTCCTCTTCCTCCTATTTCTCCTCTTCCTCTTTGTCCACCCTCCTCTTCCTCTTTGTCCACCCTCCTCTTCCTCTTCATTTTCCTCTTTGTCCTCCTCTTCCTCTTCATTTTCTTCTTCCTTCTATTTCTCCTCTTCCTCTTTGTTCTTCTCTTCCTCTTCATTTTCCTCTTTGTCCTCCTCTTCCTCTTCATTTTCCTCTTTGTCCTCCTCTTCCTCTTCATTTTCCTCTTTCTCCTATTTCTCATCATCCTCCTCCTTCCCCTCCCTCCTCCCTCCTCCCTTCTCCCTCCTCCTTCTCCCTCTATTCTTCCTCATCCCTCCTCCTCCTCCTTCTCCCTCCTCCCTCCTCTTTCCTCTCCCTTATCCTCCCTCCTCCTCCCTCCTCCTTCCTTCCTCCTCCTCCTCCTCCTCCTCCTCCTCCTCCTCCTCCTCCTCCTCCTCCTCCTCCTCCTCCTCCTCCTCCTCCTCCTCCTCCTCCTCCTCCTCCTCCTCCCTTCTCCTTCCTTCTTCTCCACCCCCCCCCCCCTCCTCCTCCTCCTCCTCCTCCTTCTCCCATCCACAAAACATTTTTTCTCTTGGTCGGACACTATTTCCATACCAACGCATGACGTGATGTCACTAGCGAACACTCGGAAATCGTATTACCGTCCGTCTCACGTTCACTTCCGGTTGCTTAGCAACGGCACGAACCCTGCTGGTGCCTCGGTAGTGCAGTCCCAGAGACACCCGGAATAATGTTCTCTGAGGAGGGTTCTGTGGAACAAGAGTCTGCATATAAGAGAGAGCAAGACAGACAGACAGACAGACAGACAGACAGACAGTCAGACAGACAGAGATAGGGAGAGAGAGAGAGATAGAAAGAGAGAGATAGAAAGAGAAAGATAAAGAGAATGAAAGAGAGAGAGGGTGAGGGAGAGATAGAGAGGGGGGACGGACAGACGGACAGAGAGAGAGAGAGAGAGAGAGAGAGAGAATGAGAGAGAGAGAAAGAGAGAGAATGAGAGAGAGAGAGAAAGAGAGAGAATGAGAGAGAGAGAGAGAAAGAGAGAGAAGAGAGACAGACAGACAGAACAGACAGACAGACGTAAAGACACATATAAGGAGAGAGAGAGAGAGAGAGAGAGAGAGAGAGAGAGAGAGAGACAGAGAGAGAGAGAGACAGAGAGAGAGAGACAGAAAGAGAAAGGCAGAAAGAGAGAAACAAATAGACACAGAGAGAGACACAAAGTCAGAGAGCGACAGAGAGAGAAAGAGAGAGAAAAAGTGAAAGAGAGAGAGAAATATATATATACATGAGTAATGGTTCAATTTGACATGTGTTAAAAGGATAACAATATACATTAGTAGGCTGATACATATAATATATGCGATTATAATGCATATCGAACAAATAAGGGGACAAAACTGTTGAGGTTTTTTGTTTTTGTTTGTGCCATATTGAATTAGTGCTTGTATACACATTATCTATCCAGGTAATATCTACGCAAATGTATGTACACACACTTTCAGACAATGTTATATACAGACATGAAGTAGAAATTTAGTGTTACATGTTTGCTAAGTCTAAAATTTCCTCAACCTTTTGGCCTCGTGGTTTGAGAACATACAATATATACATGGCAACATCTCTCGTTTTTGTGGTATCATTACTTGTGAAAATTTTTACCAGCTTTATATAACCACTCCAATGTGTGTGTGTTTCGGTATTTTTCTTTCGAAGATCATTGTAGCTATTGCAACGGAACATGAAGTGTTCTTCATTTTTTAATTCATTATTGCATAATGGACAAAGTTATTAAAGTTATAATCTGCCTGATTTCGCTTTTTGTTTTTAGGTTACACAGTCCTAATCTGAACCTAATGAAGACATCTCTGAACTTTTTTATAGTGATATCATTCAAATAACGTTCACATTCTAGTCTACTTTTGTATCTTCTATACACCAAAAATCGTTCGCTACTGTTCAAAGTGGAAAACCAGTCCTGGTAGAAGCAATCTCTAAGTCTTTGTCAAAGAGTTTTCCGAAAGACCCTCTAACTTGCAGTACCATCGTTTTTCCAAATATATGCAAAGCCAGTTTTTGTTTAATATAGAAGCTCCTCCACATGATTCGACCATTTTTGTCTGCATATTGCAGAGGTCACCGTGAGATATGCTTGCTTTGGAAGCCTGTCTACTGGCATCTTGCATAATCTTAGCCAGTATATTACAGTTCTAATGG
>JAWQFJ010012410.1:15000-20000 GCA_034096865.1 Theodoxus fluviatilis
CTCTCTTTCTCTCTCTCTCTCTTTGTCTCTCTCTCTCTCGGTCTCTCTCTCTGTCTCTCTCTCCCCCCCCCTCTCTCTCTCTCTCTCTCTCTCTTTCTTTCTCTCTCTCTTTCTTCCCTTGCTGTTTTTTTTCTATCTGTATGTGACCGGATGGCCCACAGAAAAAGAGGAGAAGGAGAGGGGATGATAGTAGCCAAAGATTCAATCCATTCTTCTCTTTCTTTTATTTTATAAACCAACCTCAACATCAACTTCAATCACCTCAACTTCAATTTCAACTGTCTGCTTGAATCACCTCAACTTCAACTGTCAATTATCCCTCCAGGTTTACTGGAGGTCCTACAGACTTTATTAGTCTGTCTGTCTGTGTGTGTGTGTGTCTGTCTGTCCCGTCTCCACGGCTTATATCTCAAAAACTACTAGACGGATTTCCTTGAGATTTTGCACACTAACTGGAAGTTAGGTCCGATTGAATGTATCAACTTTTCAGAATCGAGGCTTGAAGAGAAAGTGGTTTTTTAAGGTCGTATTCTCGAAATTACCGGTCTAAAAATGATTGAAATGACATTTGACGGCAAAGCCAAATTTGACGTCATTAATAGCATGACGTCATTTGCAAGTACAATTTCGATCCTATATGCCAGCAGGAGAATAATTTCGAAACACCTGGGGAGGAATGGCGAAATTCCAACATGTGCGACGTCATCAATAACGTGACGTCATTTGCAAGGACAGTTTATAGGAGAATTAATTTAGATTGATAGATATGTCCTCAGATGTGTTAGGCTGCGAGGCCTTTATCTGATCTTTTGATCAGTACTTATGGCTACTCTCACTCTCTCTCTGTCTCTCTCTCTCTCTGTCTCTCTGTCTCTCTGTCTCTCTCTCTCTCTCTCTCTCTCTCTCTCTCTCTCTCCCACCCACCCTCTTACTCTCATTCTCTCTTCCCTTCCTCCCCTTTTCCCAGCTCCCCCCCCCCTCTCTCTCTCTCTCTCTCTCTCTCTCTCTGTCTCTCTGTCTCTCTCTGTCTCTCTCTCTGTCTCTCTCTGTGTCTCTCTCTCTGTCTCTCTCTCTCTCTCCCTCTCTCTCTCACTCTCTCTCTCTCACTCTCTCTCTCTCTCTCTCTCTCTCTCTCTCTCCCACCCACCATCTTACTCTCATTCTCTCTTCCCTTCCTCCCCTTTTCCCAGCTCCCCTCCCACCCTCTCTCTCTGTCTCTCTCTCTGTCTCTGTCTCTCTCTCTGTATCTCTCTTTCTCTCTCTCTCTCTCTCTCTCTCTCTCTCTCTCTCTTACCACATTTGAATATTTTGCCTCAAGGGCTGAATGTAAGTAAGAAAGGCAATACTGCCTAATTCACTACCCTTGTAAAATAAAGTTCGTTCGTTCGTTCTGTCTGTCCTGACTTAAGCGCAACAACTTGGTACTGGTAGTCTGTTGGCTTGGCCTAATGGCAGTGAATCGATAATAAACTTGGCAGAAATAGACCTTAAGTATCCTAAAATGTACAAGACCACTCAAATTTCATGAACTATCATCCATTTTTATACAATTTACAGTGCAAAATATGAAGCGAGGGAGTTTACAGAAAAGAACGTTATAATTCCTTTACAAACACGTAGTAACGTCAGTTGCCAAATGAATGGCTCAGATGGTAAAGCGCTGGACAATTGTAACGTTAGGTCATGCGTGAACGGATTCGAATCCGCGCTGAAACTTTTTTCGAACCCGACCTGTTTTTTGTGTTTTTGTGTGTGTTTCCCCCCCCCTCTTTTCTCAAGAGATTGCGGGTTTGAACCCAATTTTTTGTGTGTGCCAAAACCTGGAGGTTCAGCGCCAGCGGTTTTTATCTCAACTGTCTTCCTCCTCCTCCTCCATCTCCTCAGACTCTCAACTTCATTTACCTCAGGACCGCTCCCTTACACCAGGGTGTTCTAGCTTGTGAACTTCCTACTCTCGGATCCATCATGTTGATATCTGGGAATCCGTTGAACAGCGGGACATCGGTCGCCATCACTGCTCCTGCAGCCTCAGGACGACTCCACGGGCACCGCGACAGGCCTGTGAAGCACTGAGCGAATACTCTCGAGTCGGTGAATGATTTCTTTTAGTGATGTACCGCTCGAATTTCAAAGTCCACCCTGACCAAGCTTTCCCGTTCGTGCAGAGATTCGATCTCCATTTTCCGTCAACTGCCCCAGTCTCAGTCCCTTCCTTCGGCCGCCGTCACAATCTGACGTCACACAAAACTGATGACGTAACGTCCGCTGAAGCAACTCCGGAGAACTTGCCACACCCACAGAGTAACATCACAATCGAGGAACAAAATATTAATTTGTCTCAAACTCTTCGTGCTCTCCTCCCTGTTCATAAGAATTACATGAATTTGAAAGAAAGTAATGCTCCCCAACATACCTGTGCATTGATGATCATAAGGAATAGCAAGCCATAACACATACACAAATGATCATATGTATGCAATAGAAAAAGAGAAATAATAATTATGTAATAATAAAGGAAAAATCATTTGTGGGGGTCACACATCTTTCCCGCCTGAATGTATGGTCTCCATAAAATTAACCAGCAGTAAAAAATGTAGTTGCAAGATCAACTCGTTAGTGGGTTACATTTACAGAGATGTACCAAAATCTATGTGAACAAATTTGTAATTAAAAAAATAATGCAAATAGCTATATACAAGAGTAGCATGACATGTTGGTTGTGACCACAAAAAACAAACAAAGATTGATTAAACAACTCATAAAGATAAAGAACAGGCATTGTGGCTGAGTCCAACACCCATTTGCCGCAGTTATTCTAAGGAAACCTGCACTAACAAGTTCAGCTTCACTAAAATATTGTCTATAGGCCCTCTCCGACAGCATGGTGACCTGCGATCCTGTATCAATGAGAGCTATCAACTTCTTACCCCCAATGACACAATTACACAGGGGACTTGGTCCCAGCAGCCTCTCCATCGGGTCCCCAAACAGGCTCCCAGCAGGCTGACCCTCGTCTACTGGTCCATCCCGTTTCCCGCGTTGGTGCAGTGACGCCCGATGTGTCCTGGCCGCTGACACTTGACGCAAATGGGTCTGCCGGTCTTGGTGAAAGTGGCGCCCGACGGTGGCTGCGATGGTCGTGGTGGTTGCGGCCGACTGCTGTTCTCCAGCATCTGCACTCGGTGGCCCAGGCTCCTTACCTCCTTCTCCACCCTTTCCATCACCTCCTGCAGCTTGGCCATTTGTGCCCCCAGTGCATCCTGCTGGAGAGACATGGTAACACCACCCTCAACCCCGCTCACATCTTCATCCTCCGCCCACCTGATGGCAATGTCCCGCACATCATAAAAGTTCAGGGTGTTGTTTTCATATACCCTCTCTTTCAGTTTTTTTCTCAGAAGAGAACTGCTCAGTTGGGCGATAAAATGATCACGTAGCAGGGTGATTTCTACCGGGGCTGTGCCCAAGGCCTTCTGTCGTTCACAAAGGGCGTCATATGCCCCTTTGAGGCGGTGGGAATAGGTCCGCACTGTCTCTCTGTCCCTCTGCTGCACGTTGTAGAAATGTCCAAGAAGGTCACTCACACATCTTCTGTCACCATAGGTCTCTTCGAGAGTCCTCAGAATGAGTTCAGCATCCTTCTGCGTCTCCGGTGGGCAACATTTTAGTTCATCCCTAACGCTCTTGGAAATACTACTATAAATGATATCTACCTTCTCTTTCTCTGACAACTTTCGGCTGTCACACAAAGCTCTAATCTCTGAGACAAAATCACGAACACTGTCAGAGCCACCCCTAAACTTTTGAACACTTTTCTCTTTTTGGATCACAACTATCTTTTCTTCCCTAACCTTCAGTATATTAAGTTCTTCTACTAATCTATCAAAGTCTTCCCTTGTTGGCGGGCTTGCCATGGTTACGATCTAACTCTAATTTACTAATCCCACCTGAGACAGTACTGCCCTGCTGGTCACATCCCGGCTCCTGGTTTCTGGTCTGGGAGCATCCTCACCACCATGTGGATGGTCATAATCGTTGGTGTCCCCGCGTCCTGAGACTGTTCTTGCATCGTGCCGACGACGCCATTTTTCTGTGACCGGATGGCCCACAGAAAAAGAGGAGAAGGAGAGGGGATGATAGCAGCCAAAGATTCAATCCATTCTTCTCTTTCTTTTATTTTATAAACCAACCTCAACATCAACTTCAATCACCTCAACTTCAATTTCAACTGTCTGCTTGAATCACCTCAACTTCAACTGTCAATTATCTCAACTGTCTTCTTCCTCCTCCTCCATCTCCTCAGATTCTCAACTTCATTTACCTCAGGACCGCTTCCTTACACCAGGGTGTTCTGGCTTGTGAACTTCCCACTCTCGGATCCATCAAGTTGGTATCTGGGAATCCGTTGAACAGCGGGACATCGGTCGCCATCACTGCTCCTGCAGCCTCAGGACGACTCCACGGCACCGCGACAGTCCTGTGAAGCACTGGGCGAATACTCTCGAGTCGGTGAATGATTCCTTTCCTTTCAGTGATGTACCGCTCGAATTTCAAAGTCCACCCTGACCAAGCTTTCCCGTTCGTGCAGAGATTCGATCTCCATTTTCCGTCAACTGCCCCAGTCTCAGTCCCTTCCTTCCGCCGCCGTCACAATCTGACGTCACAAAACTGATGACGTAACGTCCGCTGAAGCAACTCCGGAGAACTTGCCACACCCACAGAGTAACATCACAATCGAGGAACAAAATATTAATTTGTCTCAAACTCTTCGTGCTCTCCTCCCTGTTCATAAGAACTACATGAATTTGAAAGAAAGTAATGCTCCCCAACATACCTGTGCATTGATGATCATAAGGAATAGCAAGCCATAACACACACACAAATGATCATAGGTATGCAATAGAAAAAGGGAAATAATAATTATGTAATAATAAAGGAAAAATCATTTGTGGGGGTCACATGTACACTTAAATGAATAAGAAATATTCCTTTGTATGATA
>JAWQFJ010012410.1:22500-25000 GCA_034096865.1 Theodoxus fluviatilis
CATATAGACACACAGTCAGATGGACACACACAGACACGCATATAGACACACAGACAGATGGACACACACAGACAGATGGACACACACAGACACGCATATAAACACACAGACAGATGGACACACACAGACACGCATATAGACACACAGTCAGATGGACACACACACACACGCATATAGACACACAGTCAGATGGACACACACAGACACGCATATAGACACACAGTCAGATGGACACACACAGACACGCATATAGACACACAGTCAGATGGACACACACAGACATGCATATAGACACACAGTCAGATGGACACACACAGACACGCATATAGACACACAGTCAGATGGACACACACAGACAGATGGACAGACACAGACACGCATATAGACACACACAGACTGACACACACACAGACACGCATAAGACACACAGACACACACACACACAGACAGACACACACAGACACACACACAGACAGATGGACACACACACACAAAGACACACAGACAGATGACACACACACACACACGCATATAGACACACAGCAGACACACACAGACACGCATATAGACACACAGTCAGATGGACACACACAGACACGCATATAGACACACAGTCAGATGGACACACACAGACACGCATATAGACACAGTCAGATGGACACACACAGACACGCATATAGACACAGTCAGATGGACACACACAGACACGCATATATACACAGTCAGATGGACACACACAGACACGCATATAGACACAGTCAGATGGACAGACACAGACACGCATATAGACACAGTCAGATGGACAGACACAGACACGCATATAGACACAGTCAGATGGACAGACACAGACACGCATATAGACACACAGTCAGATGGACACACACAGACACGCATATAGACACAGTCAGATGGACACACACAGACACGCATATATACACAGTCAGATGGACACACACAGACACGCATATAGACACAGTCAGATGGACACACACAGACACGCATATAGACACACAGTCAGATGGACAGACACAGACACGCATATAGACACAGTCAGATGGACACACACAGACACGCATAAAATTATATACACACAGTCAGATGGACACACACAGACACGCATAAAATTATAGACACACAGTCAGATGGACACACACAGTCAGATGGACACACACAGACACGCATATAGACACAGTCAGATGGACACACACAGACACGCATAAAATTATATACACACAGTCAGATGGACACACACAGACACGCATATAGACACAGTCAGATGGACACACACAGACAGATGGACACACACATACAGAAGGAAGAAGGAAGGGAACGAAAGAAATTATGAATATTACTCATGAGCAAATTCTGAGTTTCCTTGTACAAGGTCGATGAAACATAAAATAGTGATAATCATTTACAGGGGCAGCAGTCTCATGCTAAATGGCTGAAGCAAATAAGAACTCAATCTACAAACGCCTTTGTCCTAGCTTGCAAAACACAGGATCGTCACTCAATGGATGAGGAGCCCATTGCTGAAATTCAAGTATCTGATTTTCACGTCTTCGTAGGCAGGATATACTGTACGAAAAACAAATCAGGATTCATCTCCATCGTGTTCGATACATTTCGGACACACAACTGTATTGGATTCCCCTTTATCGATACGGATAGAAAGATATATATTTTAAATCTAATCGGAATCGACTGTAAACTCCCCTGAAGAATGTTTTGTCAGATCGTTTAAGACCATGATACGTT
Source organism: Theodoxus fluviatilis (assembly GCA_034096865.1). Classification (NCBI taxonomy): domain Eukaryota; kingdom Metazoa; phylum Mollusca; class Gastropoda; order Cycloneritida; family Neritidae; genus Theodoxus; species Theodoxus fluviatilis. Next base: position 24,259 of record JAWQFJ010012410.1, read on the forward strand.
TTGAACCTTTTTTACCAAGACGAATCTCTTTTCCATGGAAAGCATTAGGAAGAAAGCCAGTGAGGCAGAGAGATGTAAGAATGTACGCGAAGTGGACGAAGGAGGAAGTGGACTTAGCGAACTTGTGTTCGGGGACTGCTGCACACGAATTGGGCGAAGTGGACTTACGCGATGTTGTGTTCGAGGACTATTGCATACGAATAGACCGAAGTAGATTTAGCGAACTTGTGTTCGGGGACTGTTACATACGAATTGGTCGAAGTCGATGAAAATCACACCTCTCAGGACGCAGGTTCGGCCTACTTCGTCCGAGCATACGTCGAACTTCAAAGAGCACGATCATAAAAGACTCCTTCGAAATTCGGACACTTGTCAAACCCCCCAAAATCACTTATGTAAAATAAAAACCTCGCGGTAGTACGACAAAGGTTCACCCAGTTAGAACGCACCTTCACACGAAAGCAAAGAACTCAAGCTTCGCTTCTGAGTGATAGAATAGTTCCTGGCAGCCCAACCCCCAGTGCTCTCCCCTCTTGCATGAGTACACGGTCAGCCCCTCAGCCTCTACTCGCTTGTTGAAACCATGTCTTTAGACAGGCGGAGATAGGCGAGCATGCTTTGGGGTTGGACGATGTGCAAAACGCAGTGCCGTGGTTCTATCCCTGGGACGGGAAAGATCTGGGTTGTTGTTGTTGTTGCGTACCTGGGCTAAACACTCCCAGGATCACCCAAGTGGGTGAGA
>JAWQFJ010012410.1:32500-35940 GCA_034096865.1 Theodoxus fluviatilis
CAAGCAAAGTGTCGAAATTATGAAATAGCATTTGACTCCTTTAGGCAAGTCCTTCAGTACACATACAACATTGAGGAAAGAATTGCTTTCAGAAATGGTATATTGGAACAGCTTCAGAGCAAGTGGTTGCCAGTCCTACCAATATAAATAAAAATGCCATAAACATTACAAGAAACTGTCCTTGCCCAACGCCTCTTGGACTCCTCAAACCCCCCCCCCCCCCCCGCCCTCACCCCCCCCCCCTCTCCTCTCCCTTTCCCCTTCCCATTCCAGATCTCATCTCCCATGCTCATCTGCCCCCATGATAACTACAGCATGTAATTTTATGTACAATTCTTCAGGTTTTCTATCCTTTTTATTTTTCTTCTTAATATTTGTTTATTAATTATTATGATTAATATTTATTATTATTATTATTATTATTATCATTAGTTATTAATTGTTAATTGTTAATTATTTATTATTTATTGTTAATTACTATGTATTAATTATATATATATATATATATATTTTTTTATTTTTTTTACTGTTGTGAAAAGTTTTGGGCAGACGTATGTGTATACTCCCCTTTCTGAATAAAGATATTATTTTTTTTTAAAAAGAAAAAAAAGAAATCAAAGTAAAAAAACGGAGGAGTCAGTGGTGTTGGTGATGGTGTTGATTTATCCGCTCACTGCCTTTACTCAATACGCATAGTAGAGAAAGGAAGGAAGGATGGATGGAAGGAAGGAAGGAATACTGGAAGGAAGGAAGGAAGGAATCGATGTAAGAAAGCAAAGGAGATGACTGTTGTTGTGATATATCCACGCAACCATGACTCAATTCCTGACATCACAGGAGTGAATGTGTCGTATGTTTGAGTTTTCACACCATCTTGACTGAAAGCGCTTGAGACAAGAACAGGATGAATCAAGGGAGGTGAGCAAACGATCTAACAGTTTTGCTGGTGGTGTTGGCATCTGTCCACTCAGCACTTGGACGTATTTCTGGCATTATTGGAGAGAATGTCCTTCGACAGAATGTTCCCGTAGCCTCGACAGGGCAAGGCGCGCGTCCAAGATGGACGCCAGGGAGCGTCACGTGAGCGAGGCGCGCGTCCAAGATGGACGCCAGGGAGCGTCACGTGAGCGAGGCGCGCGTCCAAGATGGACGCCAGGGAGCGTCACGTGAGCGAGGCGCACGAAAATCAGTCAGAGCCCGGGACGCGTTGCATAGCCTTCCTAGTGGCAAATAATAGGCCGGTGTCAATAATAATAATAACGAATAGCATTTATATAGCGCACTTCTGTACAACTCAATGCGCTGACATAACCACATTCACACGCAGACATTCATCAACAAGCTTACCCACATAATACAACTCATAATACAACTTACAGACCTAAGAATAAATACAACAACATACATGACCATGAGAAAGACCTACGATCAAGCCAAAGCCAGTCGAAACATGTGAGTCTTCAGTTGCGACTTAAAAATAGTTAAAGTGGGTGCGTCACGCAGGCCAGCCGGCAGCGAGTTCCAGACAGAGGGGGCATTGAAACTAAAACTACGCTCACCAAAAGATTTTGTACTACGTCTAGGAATTTTGAGAAGCTTTTCATTTGCTGAACGGAGAGAACGGGATGGTTGATATGTGCGAAGGGATGCCGAAAGATACACAGGAAGAGTACCATCAAAATGACGGTAGGCCAAAACAGCAATTTTGTACTGGCAACGGAATTTCACGGGAAGCCAGTGTAGATGCCTAAGCATGGGAGTCACATGATCGCGTTTTCCCTTCCTCAGCACGAGGCGTGCTGCGCTGTTTTGAACGCGCTGAAGACGGTTCAATTGTTCTGCTGGAAGACCCGCCAAAACTGAATTACAATAATCCAGCCTTGAAGTGACCCTGGCAGTGACCAGTCTAACACACGCAGTGTCAGAAAGATATTGGCGAATGGATGCAGAGCGGCGTAGTTCAAGAAAACAGGCACTGCAAATACTGCTGATCTGTTTACGCATCGACAATGTGTGGTCAATCTGAACACCGTGGTACCTAACCGAGCTCTGGAATGGAATAGAGCTACCCCAACATGTGTCAAATATTTGACTGCCTTTGAATCTGTTTTCATCATGTTGACACGTGTTGACATCGGCTTATTCCTCGCAAGATATTTGCTAGGTTCCTAGTGTAACCAGCATGCCAGCGGAGTAAGTGTGCCGGAGTGGCAAAACGTAATCGGCGCACGATAATCCTGAACGAGCAAATTTGGGATACATGACGTCACGTCTCTATCATGAAAGCGTTAGGAGAGAATGAGTTCGGGTGAGTGAGCAAAGGAGATGCTGGCTCTGGAAATTGGTGTTGTTTCATCCATTCAACAACACATTCTGTCTCTTGAATGATTTTCCACATTACCATCAACACAACTAAAACTGTTTAACATTGGAGAAGGAAGGAATCAGCAGGTGAACGTTTAAAGTGGTGGTGGGGGTGGTAGTGGTGGCAAACAGTGATAGTTTGACCTCCCATTTTCTTGCCACCTGTCTCCGCAACGCATGAATGAATTCCTCGCTTGAATGAATTTGGCCATAACACGCTAGACTGAACCTCGTTAGAGCGGGACGAAAGGAAGGAATTCAGGTAGACAAACAAAGTGGTGGTGGTAGCAACACTGTCGTTTTGTCTTATGAGCCTCTGGAGACTTGTCCGTCAAGAAAAAGGGGATTTTTCGCTTGAGTGAATTCATGCATAACGACCTCGACCTGCACAGCTGCCTAGACCCTATTAACAGAGGAAAGGAAGGAAGGAAGAAATCGAATCGGTAAACAAATTAAGCCATGATGGCAACAGCGCTGGTTTGTCCTCTCACTTTCATGACCCGTGTCTGCGAAATGCATGAGTGACTCCTTCTCTCGCGTGCCTCCCAGCATGACACCCGTGACCGAACCCTTGTGACCGCAGGAAGGGGGAAACCGAGGTGGTAGAACAAATAAAACGGTGGTGTTGGTGAATATTTCTATTTTGTTCACTAAGGCTTTCCAAATGCGTCTTCTTCGGTCTTAGGAACTCATGAGTGAATTCGTCTGCATACTTATTTATTGTTCGCTTCAGGAACATTGAACCTACACGACAGAAGAGTAAAACCGAATCGAGGTGGGAGAATAAAAGAGACGGTGGTGTTGGTGATGGAATTCACATGTTCACTCAGACCTTTGACCTTGGTTTCAACAAGACACAACTGAAGTTCGCCTATAGATATAATACTTTATGCAACTGTCATAAAACCCTCATGCATGACAGAAAAAGGAGGACATCGAGGTGGTGAAACAAATGATACGATGGTGTTCATTTCTTCCTGTTGATCTTTGATATCTGTCTGAGGAACGCCGTAATGTATTTTTCGCCTTAGTGCTTTTCATTTTACAACTATGATAGAACCCACATGACAGAAACA
>JAWQFJ010012411.1:0-15000 GCA_034096865.1 Theodoxus fluviatilis
GTGTACATCTGCCCCTCCCGCACTGCTGAGGACATTTCCAGTGTACATCTGCCCCTCCCGCACTACTGAGGACATTTCCAGTGTACATCTGCCCCTCCCGCACTGCTGAGGACATTTCCAGTGTACATCTGCCCCTCCCGCACTGCTGAGGACATTTCCAGTGTACATCTGCCCCTCCCGCACTGGTGGGGACATTTCCAATGTACATCTGCCCCTCTCGCACTGGTGGGGACATTTCCAGTGTACATCTGCCCCTCCCGCACTGCTGAGGACATTTCCAGTGTACATCTGCCCCTCCCGCACTGCTGAGGACATTTCCAGTGTACATCTGCCCCTCCCGCACTGCTGAGGACATTTCCAGTGTACATCTGCCCCTCCCGCACTGCTGAGGACATTTCCAGTGTACATCTGCCCCTCCCGCACTGCTGAGGACATTTCCAGTGTACATCTGCCCCTCCCGCACTGGTGGGGACATTTCCAATGTACATCTGCCCCTCTCGCACTGGTGGGGACATTTCCAGTGTACATCTGCCCCTCCCGCACTGCTGAGGACATTTCCAGTGTACATCTGCCCCTCCCGCACTGGTGGGGACATTTCCAATGTACATCTGCCCCTCTCGCACTGGTGGGGACATTTCCAGTGTACATCTGCCCCTCCCGCACTGCTGAGGACATTTCCAGTGTACATCTGCCCCTCCCGCACTGCTGAGGACATTTCCAGTGTACATCTGCCCCTCCCGCACTGCTGAGGACATTTCCAGTGTACATCTGCCCCTCTCGCACTGCTGAGGACATTTCCAGTGTACATCTGCCCCTCCCGCACTGGTGGGGACATTTCCAGTGTACATCTGCCCCTCCCGCACTGCTGAGGACATTTCCAGTGTACATCTGCCCCTCCCGCACTGCTGAGGACATTTCCAGGAAAAGCGAGCACTGTGCCACAGGGGCAATGCCGAGGTCGGGGTCGAAGTCGTAAAATGGCAGCTTGCAATCGTCAGCCCCACTCTGGCCTCTTGGGATTACCCACATTGCACCCCACATAACTGACCTCGTTTTGACATGCACGACCTCTTTTTCGAGGAGCGCTAGTCATGCAAGGGGTAGGGGAGGCCACCCGTGCAGTTCCTGGTGCCAGTGCTTGTATCGAAGTATGAGTGACTCACTCGCGCTGGAGTGCGGTGAGTCAGTCACCAGCACGACGAATGGCAAAGCAATCTTGTAACGCAGACGTGAGTCGGCCAGGAAAAATCTTGACAACCTTCGTGAGGATCGTCCTCCCGACACTAACAACACTATTACATCGACCTCCCTGCCACTGGGTCACTGGGTCACTGGGTCACGGGACGGCGTGACATGCGAAGCGAATTTCCGCTCGAAACATCCTCCAGCCGAAAGAAAAGGAGCGTTTCCAAGAACTAGGAGGGTTGGGTGTGAAATGTGTGCACTTTCATTCGTCCATGACGGTAGAGCTACACCCAGAAATGTCTCCACTTTTATCGTCTGCACTCGCATGCAGCGTCATCTAGTGGCGGTCTCCTGAAACGACATTGGAAGACATGTCACTCTTCGGTTTAAAGAAAGTAAGCATTTCATTGATTAAAAAAACCCTCAAGCAATTAAGTATAATGAACAAATATTGAGGTAAAATAAGCAAGCATTTCAGTAGCAATAGCCAATATTTAAGTAAAAAATAATGCGTTTCAATGAAAATAACAAACATTTCAGTAGAAATAAACAAGACTTTCAGTGAAAAATAAACAAGCACTTCAGTAAAAGTAAACAAGACTTTCAGTGGAAATAAACAAACACTTCAGTAGAAGTAAACAAGACTTTCAGTGGAAATAAACAAGCACTTCAGTAGAAGTAAACAAGTATGCTGGTTGCCTGTCGCGAGCGACAAGGACAGACTGTGCAGTCCAATTCGTCCTACCAGTATAATTATGTGTTGATGTGACTCGCTATGCAGATACGCGAGCCACATTGACGGGGGAGCTGGGAGACTGGAGGGCTGCTCTGCAGACATCCCGAGCTGCAACGATCTCCACGCCATGGGTCTTCGGGGTCGACTCCCACAGTTTGTTAGTAATTTCCTGCGTGATCGCTCGCTCAGAGTCCGTGTTGGAGCGGTTTTATCAGAGTCTTGTCCCCCAGGAAATGGGCGTCCCTCAGGGCAGCATTCTGAGTGTGACTTTATTCAGTGTGAAAATAAATTCTATCGTAAAGTGTCCTCCTCCCGGAATTTACTCTTTTTTATATGTAGATGATTATTTAATTGTTTGCCATGCCAAGAGCATGGATTTTATCGAGAGGTAGCTAGCTGCAACTGTCCCTCAATCGCCTTGTAGATTGGTCGGGTTTGAACGGTTTTTAATTTTCTTCGTCGAAAACTGTGTGCATGCACTTTTGTGCATGTCACAGATTATACCCTGATCCTCTTTTACTTATAGATGCATTTTCTTTACCTGTCGTGGAGGAAACCAAGTTTCTTGGAATCCTCTTCGACAGACGTTTAACGTTCATATCACAAGTATTTACGTGTCAAATGTACTAAGGCACTCAACCTACTCAGAGTTGTTGCTCACTCCCACTGGGGAGGAGGTAGCAGGGTTTTAATACTCATCTATCGTGCCTTGGTACGCTCCAAACTAGATTACGGTTGTTTTGTGTATGGATCTGCTCTCAAGTCGTACTTGTCGATGCTTGACCCTATACACCATCAGGGTTTACATTTAGTTCTTGGTGCGTTCCGTACCTCTCCTGTGGAGAGTTTATATGCGGAAGCACACGAGCCTCCTCTTCATTTGCGTAGGTGAAAGCTTGCGTTACAGTACGTAATTCGTGTATGTTCTAACCCGACCAATCCTACTTATCCTTGTGTTGTCCAGCCAAAGTTTCCGCACGTTTACGCGGCCAAGCCCAGCTGTATCCCCCCGTTGGGGATACGAGTTGAGGAGGATATCGCGGCGGCAAACATTCAGTTGGACAACATTTTTACCAAACCTTTGTATGTCACCTCCTTGGCTCATGCCTGAGCCTGTTGTTTTATTAAATTTAACAAAAAAGTTCAAGAGTGCTGCCCTCCCTCACATTTGTCCGGAAAATTATATCCAATTACACAGATTTTTACCCACTATACACAGATGGTTCTAAAGGCGGGGATCGTGTGGAGGCAGCTGTTGTAGCCCGCGACTCCGTCATGCGCTTTCGCCTACCGGATGGGATTTTGATTTACTCCACAGAGCTTAGTGCACTTGAGGCCGCTCTTGGCGTAGTCCAGAGCAAGAGACTGACGCGAGCCCTTGTGGTCTCTGACTCGCTTTCGGCCTTACAGGCTCTGCGGGGTAGAGAGATTTCCCATCCTTATTCGTTTGGTATTTTTGTCCATCTCCGTCAGCTACAGTGTGGAGGTACTGAGGTCGCCTCTTCCTGGGTCCCTAGCCATATGGGCATCCCGGGGGAACGAGAGAGCAGACTGAACTGAACTGAACTGAGCGGAACAAGCAGGTTTCTTCTAGAATGTTCCAACTCTCCTTTGTTCTCATGAGATGCCTCGGCATGGGCGAAGCATTCACCACGCATCCCAGTCGAGGGTATATAACGTGAATACCTCCCAGCATTCGGTCTCTCTCTCTCTCACACTCCTCTATCTCTCTTATACTCCTCTCCCCAAACCCCTCTCTCTCATAGCTCCCCCCCCCCCTCTCCCCTGACCTCTGGCCCCTGCAGCTGGAGTGTCGGAGCGTTAGAGGGAGGAAGATCTAACGAGCTGGACGGACTTCTGCCCTCTAGTTCCCCAGGGACCCCAAGTGGACAAGGTCATAGAGTGATAAGCGTCTGGGGCCAGGAATTCTCCAGTAGTGAATAAAGAGGTTATACCGAAGCATCATTGCAACTGCTGTCTTGTTTGGGAAAGCCTGAGCGTCCCCCAAGGGACGGGATCCACAAGCTAGAGGGCTGCGGACAGAAACAAAAAGACCCGACTTCCCTAACATATGTGTGCATGTGAATATCCCTATTCAGTGTCTATGTCTGTGTATATGTGTATGTGAATATCCCTATTCAGTGTCTATGTCTGTGTATGTGTGCATGTGAATATCCCTATTCAGTGTCTATGTCTGTGTATATGTGTATGTGAATATCCCTATTCAGTGTCTATGTCTGTGTATATGTGTATGTGAATATCCCTATTCAGTGTCTATGTCTGTGTATATGTGCATGTGAATATCCCTATTCAGTGTCTATGTCTGTGTATGTGTGCATGTGAATATCCCTATTCAGTGTCTATGTCTGTGTATGTGTGTATGTGAATATCCCTATTCAGTGTCTATGTCTGTGTATATGTGCATGTGAATATCCCTATTCAGTGTCTATGTCTGTGTATGTGTGTATGTGAATATCCCTATTCAGTGTCTATGTCTGTGTATGTGTGCATGTGAACATCCCTATTCATTGTATATGTCTGTGTATATGTGCATGTGAATATCCCTATTCAGTGTCTATGTCTGTGTATGTGTGCATGTGAATATCCCTATTCAGTGTCTATGTCTGTGTATGTGTGTATGTGAACATCCCTATTCAGTGTCTATGTCTGTGTATGTGTGCATGTGAATATCCCTATTCAGTGTCTATGTCTGTGTATATGTGCATGTGAATATCCCTATTCAGTGTCTATGTCTGTGTATGTGTGTATGTGAACATCCCTATTCAGTGTCTATGTCTGTGTATGTGTGCATGTGAATATCCCTATTCAGTGTCTATGTCTGTGTATATGTGTATGTGAATATCCCTATTCAGTGTCTATGTCTGTGTATATGTGAATATCCCTATTCAGTGTCTATGTCTGTGTATATGTGTATGAGAATATCCCTATTCAGTGTCTATGTCTGTGTATATGTGTATGTGAATATCCCTATTCAGTGTCTATGTCTGTGTATATGTGTATGAGAATATCCCTATTCAGTGCCTATGTCTGTGTATATGTGTATGTGAATATCCCTATTCAGTGTCTATGTCTGTGTATGTGTGCGTGTGAATATCCCTATTCAGTGTCTATGTCTGTGTATGTGTGCATGTGAATATCCCTATTCAGTGTATATGTCTGTGTATGTGTGTATGTGAATATCCCTATTCAGTGTCTATGTCTGTGTATGTGTGCGTGTGAATATCCCTATTCAGTGTCTATGTCTGTGTATGTGTGTATGTGAATATCCTTATTCAGTGTCTATGTCTGTGCATATGTGCATGTGAATATCCCTATTCAGTGTCTATGTCTGTGTATATGTGTATGTGAATATCCCTATTCAGTGTCTATGTCTGTGTATATGTGCATGTGAATATCCCTATTCAGTGTCTATGTCTGTGTATGTGTGTATGTGAATATCCCTATTCAGTGTCTATGTCTGTGTATGTGTGCATGTGAATATCCTTATTCAGTGTCTATGTCTGTGCATATGTGCATGTGAATATCCTTATTCAGTGTCTATGTCTGTGTATGTGTGTATGTGAATATCCCTATTCAGTGTCTATGTCTGTGTATGTGTGCATGTGAATATCCTTATTCAGTGTCTATGTCTGTGCATATGTGCATGTGAATATCCTTATTCAGTGTCTATGTCTGTGCATATGTGCATGTGAATATCCCTATTCAGTGTCTATGTCTGTGTATATGTGTATGTGAATATCCCTATTCAGTGTCTATGTCTGTGTATGTGTGCATGTGAATATCCCTATTCAGTGTCTATGTCTGTGTATATGTGTATGTGAATATCCCTATTCAGTGTCTATGTCTGTGTATATGTGTATGTGAATATCCCTATTCAGTGTCTATGTCTGTGTATATGTGCATGTGAATATCCCTATTCAGTGTCTATGTCTGTGTATGTGTGCATGTGAATATCCCTATTCAGTGTCTATGTCTGTGTATGTGTGTATGTGAATATCCCTATTCAGTGTCTATGTCTGTGTATATGTGCATGTGAATATCCCTATTCAGTGTCTATGTCTGTGTATGTGTGTATGTGAATATCCCTATTCAGTGTCTATGTCTGTGTATGTGTGCATGTGAACATCCCTATTCATTGTATATGTCTGTGTATATGTGCATGTGAATATCCCTATTCAGTGTCTATGTCTGTGTATGTGTGCATGTGAATATCCCTATTCAGTGTCTATGTCTGTGTATGTGTGTATGTGAATATCCCTATTCAGTGTCTATGTCTGTGTATGTGTGCATGTGAATATCCCTATTCAGTGTCTATGTCTGTGTATGTGTGTATGTGAACATCCCTATTCAGTGTCTATGTCTGTGTATGTGTGCATGTGAATATCCCTATTCAGTGTCTATGTCTGTGTATATGTGCATGTGAATATCCCTATTCAGTGTCTATGTCTGTGTATGTGTGTATGTGAACATCCCTATTCAGTGTCTATGTCTGTGTATGTGTGCATGTGAATATCCCTATTCAGTGTCTATGTCTGTGTATATGTGTATGTGAATATCCCTATTCAGTGTCTATGTCTGTGTATATGTGAATATCCCTATTCAGTGTCTATGTCTGTGTATATGTGTATGAGAATATCCCTATTCAGTGTCTATGTCTGTGTATATGTGTATGTGAATATCCCTATTCAGTGTCTATGTCTGTGTATATGTGTATGTGAATATCCCTATTCAGTGTCTATGTCTGTGTATATGTGTATGTGAATATCCCTATTCAGTGTCTATGTCTGTGTATGTGTGCGTGTGAATATCCCTATTCAGTGTCTATGTCTGTGTATGTGTGCATGTGAATATCCCTATTCAGTGTCTATGTCTGTGTATGTGTGTATGTGAATATCCCTATTCAGTGTCTATGTCTGTGTATGTGTGCGTGTGAATATCCCTATTCAGTGTCTATGTCTGTGTATGTGTGTATGTGAATATCCCTATTCAGTGTCTATGTCTGTGTATATGTGCATGTGAATATCCCTATTCAGTGTCTATGTCTGTGTATATGTGTATGTGAATATCCCTATTCAGTGTCTATGTCTGTGTATATGTGCATGTGAATATCCCTATTCAGTGTCTATGTCTGTGTATGTGTGTATGTGAATATCCCTATTCAGTGTCTATGTCTGTGTATGTGTGCATGTGAATATCCCTATTCAGTGTCTATGTCTGTGTATATGTGCATGTGAATATCCCTATTCAGTGTCTATGTCTGTGTATGTGTGCATGTGAATATCCTTATTCAGTGTCTATGTCTGTGCATATGTGCATGTGAATATCCTTATTCAGTGTCTATGTCTGTGCATATGTGCATGTGAATATCCCTATTCAGTGTCTATGTCTGTGTATGTGTGTATGTGAATATCCAAGAATGCCCCAAGTGTCGCCAATTCTAAGAAGCCTTCATTGGCTCCTAGTGTAGCGTCGAATTGAACACAAAGTTTGCATGTGTTCAACTGCGTCTCAGGTGCAGTTTCACTCTACCTGCGAACGATGCTTGAGGAATATAAACCGATTAGAAATGTAAGATCATCCACTCAAAAACTTCTTTGTGTCCCACATCGACGGCTTGGTAACTATGGCCGCCGATCTTTCAGTTTTGTGGGACACAGCTATTGAAACAACATTCCTGAACTGCTCAGAAAGTCCCCCAAACTCTCTCATTTTAAGAAGGGACTTAAAACATATCTCTTTAATGGCTGAGTCTTTTTTCTGTGTGCGCATTGAGCGTGCCCGCAGGGGTGAAGTTTTGAGCGTTACAAGAACCCACACATACATACACTGACGAAGGAATAGAGTTTTACGGCTTATCAGCTTGAGTAGGCTATTAAGCACGGGATCAATGACACCAGAGTAGGCGCATGGCGAGTCACGACATTCCTATTTATTCGCCACTTACGAATCGTGTAGAGAGACGCCGAAGATCTGTTATCCCCAACCCACAGGGGGAAGTAAAACCAATCAAACCATTGCATCTGTTCACTGGTCACACATACAGAAATCCGTCTCCATCAATATCAACGCTTCGACGATTTTACTGCGACATTTGACAAATATACTATAGTTATGATATAATAATTTTGGGCGATTTCGATATCAACATGTTTCTAAAGAGCGTGCTTGGAAATCCATAGATGGATGGGTGGGTGGGTGGGTAGGTGGGTGGGTGGATGGATGGATGGATGGATGGATGGATGGATGGATGGATGGATGGATGGATGGGGTTAAAAGGCTCATCAGCCTTGTAGGTTATTAATAATCAAATGCATAAACACATTAAATAAAAATAGTCACGTAAAGGGATACATACATCAAAAGAGATAAACGAAGAAACATCAAAACGACCCGATGAATGTAAAAGTAAAGCATTAATATGGTGCGCAATAAATGCAGGATGGAGGGATGGAGAATGATGGCCCAACAGCCTTTGTAGGCAATGTAAGGTGATTAAGCACGAAAATCACAGTAGTTCCAAGTAAACGCAAATCAAGACACGATGTCCCTAGTTATTCTCCTTCTACGAATCGTGAAAGGCGAAACGATGGGTCTATTTTTTAATCTCCAACCCACAGAGGTAAGTCTAGAAAGGCGAAACGATGGGTCTATTTTTTAACCTCCAACCCACAGAGGTAAGTCTAGAAAGGCGAAACGATGGGTCTATTTTTTAACCTCCAGCCCACAGAGGTAAGTCTAGAAAGGCGAAACGATGGGTCTATTTTTTAACCTTCCAGCCCACAGAGGTAAGTCTAGAAAGGCGAAACGATGGGTCTATTTTTAACCTCCAGCCCACAGAGGTAAGTCTAGAAAGGCGAAACGATGGGTCTATTTTTAATCTCCAACCCACAGAGGTAAGTCTAGAAAGGCGAAACGATGGGTCTATTTTTAACCTCCAGCCCACTGAGGTAAGTCTAGAAAGGCGAAACGATGGGTCTATTTTTAACCTCCAACCCACTGAGGTAAGTCTAGAAAGGCGAAACGATGGGTCTATTTTTAACCTCCAACCCACTGAGGTAAGTCTAGAAAGGCGAAACGATGGGTCTATTTTTAACCTCCAGCCCACAGAGGTAAGTCTAGAAAGGCGAAACGATGGGTCTATTTTTTAACCTCCAACCCACTGAGGTAAGTCTAGAAAGGCGAAACGATGGGTCTATTTTTTAACCTCCAACCCACAGAGGTAAGTCTAGAAAGGCGAAACGATGGGTCTATTTTTAACCTCCAGCCCACAGAGGTAAGTCTAGAAAGGCGAAACGATGGGTCTATTTTTAACCTCCAGCCCACAGAGGTAAGTCTAGAAAGGCGAAACGATGGGTCTATTTTTTAACCTCCAACCCACTGAGGTAAGTCTAGAAAGGCGAAACGATGGGTCTCCAACCCACAGAGGTAAGTCTAGAAAGGCGAAACGATGGGTCTATGTTTAACCTCCAACCCACAGAGGTAAGTCTAGAAAGGCGAAACGATGGGTCTATTTTTAACCTCCAGCCCACAGAGGTAAGTCTAGAAAGGCGAAACGATGGGTCTATTTTTAACCTCCAACCCACAGAGGTAAGTCTAGAAAGGCGAAACGATGGGTCTATTTTTAACCTCCAACCCACAGAGGTAAGTCTAGAAAGGCGAAACGATGGGTCTATTTTTAACCTCCAGCCCACAGAGGTAAGTCTAGAAAGGCGAAACGATGGGTCTATTTTTAACCTCCAGCCCACAGAGGTAAGTCTAGAAAGGCGAAACGATGGGTCTATTTTTAACCTCCAGCCCACAGAGGTAAGTCTAGAAAGGCGAAACGATGGGTCTATTTTTAACCTCCAGCCCACAGAGGTAAGTCTAGAAAGGCGAAACGATGGGTCTATTTTTAACCTCCAACCCACAGAGGTAAGTCTAGAAAGGCGAAACGATGGGTCTATTTTTAACCTCCAACCCACAGAGGTAAGTCTAGAAAGGCGAAACGATGGGTCTATTTTTTAACCTCCAACCCACAGAGGTAAGTCTAGAAAGGCGAAACGATGGGTCTATTTTTAACCTCCAACCCACAGAGGTAAGTCTAGAAAGGCGAAACGATGGGTCTATTTTTAACCTCCAACCCACAGAGGTAAGTCTAGAAAGGCGAAACGATGGGTCTATTTTTTAACCTCCAACCCACAGAGGTAAGTCTAGAAAGGCGAAACGATGGGTCTATTTTTAACCTCCAACCCACAGAGGTAAGTCTAGAAAGGCGAAACGATGGGTCTATTTTTAACCTCCAGCCCACAGAGGTAAGTCTAGAAAGGCGAAACGATGGGTCTATTTTTAACCTCCAGCCCACAGAGGTAAGTCTAGAAAGGCGAAACGATGGGTCTATTTTTAACCTCCAGCCCACAGAGGTAAGTCTAGAAAGGCGAAACGATGGGTCTATTTTTAACCTCCAACCCACAGAGGTAAGTCTAGAAAGGCGAAACGATGGGTCTATTTTTAACCTCCAACCCACAGAGGTAAGTCTAGAAAGGCGAAACGATGGGTCTATTTTTAACCTCCAACCCACAGAGGTAAGTCTAGAAAGGCGAAACGATGGGTCTATTTTTAACCTCCAACCCACAGAGGTAAGTCTAGAAAGGCGAAACGATGGGTCTATTTTTAACCTCCAACCCACAGAGGTAAGTCTAGAAAGGCGAAACGATGGGTCTATTTTTAACCTCCAGCCCACAGAGGTAAGTCTAGAAAGGCGAAACGATGGGTCTATTTTTAACCTCCAGCCCACAGAGGTAAGTCTAGAAAGGCGAAACGATGGGTCTATTTTTTTACCTCCAGCCCACAGAGGTAAGTCTAGAAAGGCGAAACGATGGGTCTATTTTTTAACCTCCAGCCCACAGAGGTAAGTCTAGAAAGGCGAAACGATGGGTCTATTTTTTAACCTCCAGCCCACAGAGGTAAGTCTAGAAAGGCGAAACGATGGGTCTATTTTTTAATCTCCAACCCACAGAGGTAAGTCTAGAAAGGCGAAACGATGGGTCTATTTTTTAACCTCCAACCCACAGAGGTAAGTCTAGAAAGGCGAAACGATGGGTCTATTTTTTAACCTCCAACCCACAGAGGTAAGTCTAGAAAGGCGAAACGATGGGTCTATTTTTTAACCTTCCAGCCCACAGAGGTAAGTCTAGAAAGGCGAAACGATGGGTCTATTTTTTAACCTCCAACCCACAGAGGTAAGTCTAGAAAGGCGAAACGATGGGTCTATTTTTTAACCTCCAACCCACAGAGGTAAGTCTAGAAAGGCGAAACGATGGGTCTATTTTTTAACCTCCAACCCACAGAGGTAAGTCTAGAAAGGCGAAACGATGGGTCTATTTTTTAACCTCCAACCCACAGAGGTAAGTCTAGAAAGGCGAAACGATGGGTCTATTTTTTAACCTCCAGCCCACAGAGGTAAGTCTAGAAAGGAGACACGATGAGTATATTTTTTTAACCTCCAGCCCACAGAGGCAAGTCTAGAAATGGAGACACGATGAGTATATTTTTTTAACCTCCAACCCACAGAGGTAAGTCTAGAAAGGCGAAACGATGGGTCTATTTTTTAACCTCCAACCCACAGAGGTAAGTCTAGAAAGGAGACACGATGAGTATATTTTTTTAACCTCCAACCCACAGAGGTAAGTCTAGAAAGGAGACACGATGAGTATATTTTTTTAACCTCCAACCCACAGAGGTAAGTCTAGAAAGGCGAAACGATGGGTCTATTTTTTAACCTCCAACCCACAGAGGCAAGTCTAGAAAGGAGTCACGATGAGTATATATTTTTAACCTCCAACCCACTGAGGTAAGTCTAGAAAGGAGACACGGGACAACGCGACAGAGAGGTGAAGGGCAAAACTAGGTCATTGACGACGAATGGACGCTTGTGTCAGTTGTACGCCTTTGAAGTGGCCCCCAAAACCTCATCTCGTAATCTTTCATCCATTCATTCTTCAGTCAGGCAGTCGTTCATTCATTCATTCGTTTGTTCATCCATTCGTTCTTTTGTTCATTCATTCGTTTGTTAATTCTTTCGTTCATTTATTCGTTTGTTCGTTCATTCATTCATTCATTCATGCATTATTCGTTCGTTCGTTCGTTTGTTAACCCTTACCATGGTGTCATAATTAGGACCGATTGCATAACCCACTCTGAAGGGAAAAGTTCATTACCTCCATCCCCAGCCACTTCTATAGGCGTGCACAAACCCTTCCTCCACAGAGTGAAAGCAAACAATCTGCTTCAAAACCACTCACAACTGAGAGATTAGACAACCTCTACCCCCAATCACACACTGTGCGCCAGGAGTGGGCTTGGCCCAGACCTGACCACGCGGCATCAGCCGCCCCCACCGCTGTAAGGGTTAATTCAATTATCCACTTAGTCGTTCATTCAGGGCAGCGGCGGTGACAGTAATCATATGTCTCTTCTTCAACATGTTCGTGCAGGTACAGGGTTACGGAGGGCTGCAGTGCCGCTTGCTCGAGTGCATGTCTGTATGTGGCATTTCGTGTGGATGCAGCTTTTCTGTGCGTCGGGCTTGACATTGGATAGGGCGCATTTTCGTGAAACGTGCGCTGTGCATGTCGCTGCCTCGCAACGTGCGCATCACTGCGAGCAGCCAAGAAGTGCGCCGCTCGAGCTTGTCAGGGCTCGAGAGTGCGCGTTACCCGCCATTTCTGCGCAGCCAGGTGCAGGCAGTTCAAAAACATGCGTGTGACTATTTCCATGAAACAGTCGCCTCACTATAACCCATGTCACATGCGAAAGCAGGCCGCGGCTCGATGACTTCGGTGTGACGTCCGATGTGATACTTTCTACAGTCTCCGTCGTCCTCTCTGCAAAAACTTCACCTGTGTCTCCACCAGCCTGTCTGTCCTCCTGAAATCAGTCGCCCCGTGTTAGGACACTCTCGTGCTCGGACATCCTGAGGTTAGCTTGTGTGCGCATACCAGAGGTCAAGGCCGTGTGGATATTCTGACACCAGTCCAATGGAGGTAGGTGCTGTCCTGTCCGTGTGAATGATGTGTGTGTGTGTGCGCGCGTGCATGTGCGTGTGCGTGCATGCGTGTGTATGTGTGTGCGTGCAAGGCGTGCTGTAGAGTGTGGGTTGCGATGAAATCAGTCCCAGGCATGGAGCCACTGTGCTGACGTAGCCCCCACTCCCTGTTGCCTGTTACACTCAGTGTTGCCTGTTACACTCAGTGTTGCCTGTTACACTCAGTGTTGCCTGTTACACTCAGTGTTGCCTGTTACACTCCCTGTTGCCTGTTACACTCAGTGTTGCCTGTTACACTCCGTGTTGCCTGTCTCACTCCGTGTTGCCTGTTACACTCAGTGTTGCCTGTTACACTCAGTGTTGCCTGTTACACTCCGTGATGCCTGTCTCACTCCGTGTTGCCTGTTACACTCAGTGTTGCCTGTTACACTCAGTGTTGCCTGTTACACTCCGTGATGCCTGTCTCACTCCGTGATGCCTGTCTCACTCCGTGATGCATGTCACTCAGCGTTGCCTGTCACTCTGTGTTGCCTGTCACTCCGTGTTACCTGTTACACTCAGTGTTGCCTGTTGCACTCAGTGTTGCCTGTTGCACTCAGTGTTGCCTGTTACACTCAGTGTTGCTTGTCACTCTGTGTTGCCATCACTCAGTGTTGCCTGTTACACTGACTGTTGCCCGTCACTCTGTGTTGCCTGTCACTCTGTGTTGCCTGTTACACTCAGTGTTGCTTGTCACTCTGTGTTGCCCGTCACTCTGTGTTGCCTGTCACTCTGTGTTGCCTGTCACGCCGTGTTGCCTGTCACGCCGTGTTACCTGTTACACTCAGTGTTGCCTGTTGCACTAGTGTTGCCTGTTACACTGACTGTTGCTTGTCACTCTGTGTTGCCCGTCACTCTGTATTGCCCGTCGCTCTGTGTTGCCCGTCGCTCTGTGTTGCCTGTCACTCTGTGTTGCCTGTTACACTCAGTGTTGCCTGTTACACTCAGTGTTGCTTGTCACTCTGTGTTGCCCGTCACTGTGTTGCCTGTCACGCCGTGTTACCTGTTACACTCAGTGTTGCCTGTTGCACTAGTGTTGCCTGTTACACTGACTGTTGCCCGTCACTCTGTGTTGCCTGTCACGCCGGGTTGCCTGTCACGCCGGGTTGCCTGTCACGCCGCGTTGCCTGTCACGTCGTGTTGCCTGTCACTCCATGCTGCCTGTCACGCCGTGTTGCCTGTCACGCCGTGCTGCCTGTCACGCCGTGCTGCCTGTCACGCCGTGTTGCCTGTCACGCCGTGTTGCCTGTCACGCCGTGTTGCCTGTCACGCCGTGTTGCCTGTCACACGTGTTGCCTGTCACGCCGTGTTGCCTGTCACGCCGTGTTGCCTGTCACGCCGTGTTGCCTGTCACGCCGTGTTGCCTGTCACGCCGTGTTGCCTGACACGTCGTGTTGCCTGTCACACGTGTTGCCTGTCACACCGTGCTGCCTGTAACGCCCTTCTGCCTGTCACGCCGTGCTGCCTGTCATGCCGTGTTTTCTGTCACTCAGTGTTAACAGGCAACACGGTGTGCACAGAGTGACGGGCCACCATCATCATCATCACTGAAGTCCTTTGCACAGCGAAGATGATGTCAGTGTCGTCTCATGTATGCCCTCACGCCGAACTCCGATGCGCAGAGACTTTTGGGGGTCACCTTTTCTAGACCTCTCCCATGTGGGGGAAGCAGGCTGTCCCAGAAGAGGGCTGCTTTGTCGTCACGGTTGCTACCGAACTCTGTCCTTGCCTCGGTGAACAGAGAGCGACCGATTCGCTTGACCATCTGGGTGCAGGTTTGTGTCTAGCGGCTCCCAGCACCATCCTGTGCCTGCCACCGTCGGCACTCCCCCATCGCCCCAGGGCTTGGTAAGGAGGTGTGATGACGCACCGAGTCATGTGCTGTTCTTGTATGGAAGTCACAGGCTGCCCGGGTACTGTGGCTCCCCTCTCTGCCTAGACAGTGTGGCCCAAAGGAACACGGCGTGTTACATTTGGCACTGTTTTGGCTGCAGGA
>JAWQFJ010012412.1:0-18412 GCA_034096865.1 Theodoxus fluviatilis
TCTGCCCCTCCCGCACTGCTGAGGACATTTCCAGTGTACATCTGCCCCTCCCGCACTGCTGAGGACATTTCCAGTGTACATCTGCCCCTCCCGCACTGGTGGGGACATTTCCAGTGTACATCTGCCCCTCTCGCACTGCTGAGGACATTTCCAGTGTACATCTGCCCCTCCCGCACTGCTGAGGACATTTCCAGTGTACATCTGCCCCTCCCGCACTGCTGAGGACATTTCCAGTGTACATCTGCCCCTCCCGCACTGGTGGGGACATTTCCAGTGTACATCTGCCCCTCCCGCACTGCTGAGGACATTTCCAGTGTACATCTGCCCCTCCCGCACTGCTGAGGACATTTCCAGTGTACATCTGCCCCTCCCGCACTGGTGGGGACATTTCCAGTGTACATCTGCCCCTCCCGCACTGCTGAGGACATTTCCAGTGTACATCTGCCCCTCCCGCACTGCTGAGGACATTTCCAGGAAAAACGAGCACTGTGCCACAGGGGCAATGCCGAGGTCGGGGTCGAAGTCGTAAAATGGCAGCTTGCAATCGTCAGCCCCACTCTGGCCTCTTGGGATTACCCACATTGCACCCCACATAACTGACCTCGTTTTGACATGCACGACCTCTTTTTCGAGGAGCGCTAGTCATGCAAGGGGGAGGGGAGGCCACCCGTGCAGTTCCTGGTGCCAGTGCTTGTATCGAAGTACGAGTGACTCACTCGCGCTGGAGTGCAGTGAGTCAGTCACCAGCACGACGAATGGCAAAGCAATCTTGTAACACAGACGTGATTCGGCCAGGAAAAATCTTGACAACCTTCGTGAGGATCGTCCTCCCGACACCAACAACACTATTACATCGACCTCCCTGCCACTGGGTCACTGGGTCACGGGACGGCGTGACATGCGAAGCGAATTTCCGCTCGAAACATCCTCCAGCCGAAAGAAAAGGAGCGTTTCCAAGAACCAGGAGGGTTGGGTGTGAAATGTGTGCACTTTCATTCGTCCATGACGGTAGAGCTACACCCAGAAATGTCTCCGCTTTTATTGTCTGCACCTTGTCACATAAGTAAAAAATAATGCGTTTCAATGAAAATAACAAACATTTCAGTAGAAATAAACAAGACTTTCAGTGAAAAATAAACAAGCACTTCAGTAAAAGTAAACAAGACTTTCAGTGGAAATAAACAGGCCCTTCAGTAGAAGTAAACAAGACTTTCGGTGGAAATAAACAGACCCTTCAGTAGAAGTAAACAAGACTTTCAGTGGAAGTAAACAAGCACTTCAGTAGAAGTAAACCACTTTCTGTGGAAATAAACAAGCACTTCAGTAGAAGTAAACAAGACTTTCAGTGGAAATAATCAAGCACTTCAGTAGAAGTAAACAAGCACTTCAGTAGAAGTAAACAAGCACTTCAGTAGAAGTAAACAAGACTTTCAGTTGAAATAAACAGGCAATTCAGTAGAAGTAAACAAGACTTTCTGTGGAAGTAAACAAGACTTTCAGTAGAAGTAAACAAGACTTTCAGTGGAAGTAAACAAGACTTTCAGTAGAAGTAAACAAGTATGCTGGTTACCTGTCGCGAGCGACAAGGACAGACTGTGCAGTCCTATCCGTCCTACCGGGAGGCATCAATTAGCGCGCTTATACTAAAAGCGCGCACATTTTTCGTATACAAATAGCGCGCTCGTCCTGTATACAAAAAGCGCCTGTGTACAAATAGCGCGCACATAGAAAGAGGGCGCCCCTTCCGTCTGCCAATGCCCCCTGCTCATCACGGGGAGGTAAAAGTAGGATTTCGAGCAGGATATTATTTTTATAATTGTATAATTTTATTTTAATTTTATTTATTTTTATGAAACGATAGATGGGTGGATGTGGGTGATAGAAAGTGTCCCCCAGATGCCTATGGAAGGCCTCACAGGCATTTGTTGTCCGGTGTGACTCCAAATCAGGGTCTGCCCACATATCCGGCGGGAACTTGGCCTCTGGTGCCACGTAGGTCTGCAGCACGTAATCGGCGAACTGTTCCACTTTCCTTCCTTCTGGTAAATCTGCTAGTATGTCGAATGCGAAGGCGTCTGAGACATCTGCAGGAGGAAGGAAGCTGAGTCCGAAAAGTGACTTGAGCCAAGCGCTTGTCTCCGTTTCGTGCGTCTTGTATTCATCAGAAAGTCCTAGTGCTTGGATCTTACGCAGCCACGCCTGCCCAAGATGAAACTTGCAGCATTTGACGATCGCGTTTGGCCACGATTCTTTCACAGCCTGGAGCATCGCATCTTCAAAATCCAGATGAATGCTGGCGACGTTCAGATTCAGACCATACGTTGTGCAGACTCGTTTCAGATGCCTGAACATGGTGACATAAGTGTCTTTTGACTTGTTTGGCAGCAAACTCAAAACACAGGGGATGTGCTGACCGTTCTTAAAACCATGTAAGGTGTAGAGCTGCAGAAAGAAATTTGGACAGTAATTGAAAGTGCCATCACCAAAAAGAGTCACGTCTTCATTACACAAGAATTCCAGGTTTGTTCGTGTGGTGAAGACGATGATGCCAGAGTCTTCGTCATTCACTTGGATCATGGCTTCGCCCCTCGAAGACTCTAGAACATAGTCACGCAAACATTGGTGTGTCTCCTCCCTGTTCTTGGGTAGCTTTGGCGTCTTCTTTCTCTGCTCCCGGTACACAGCCCGACGGATGCCAATCATGTCATTGGGAAGCATGTCCCCTTCCTCCGCCGTTCCGTTCTGCAACTCTAGCCCGATGATTTTTGAAGGTCTCTCAAGCAAATCGTCCGCGG
The DNA here is from genome assembly GCA_034096865.1 of Theodoxus fluviatilis. Classification (NCBI taxonomy): domain Eukaryota; kingdom Metazoa; phylum Mollusca; class Gastropoda; order Cycloneritida; family Neritidae; genus Theodoxus; species Theodoxus fluviatilis. Next base: position 2,796 of record JAWQFJ010012412.1, read on the forward strand.
CTCTCCTTGTGCATCCTTGTCTGAGCTTTTGCACCTCAATCGATCTCAAAGAGTTTTCTTCATGATTATGCTGGTTTGTGAAGGACATGAAACTGTCATCTAGTTGTGTCTTGCACCGTGCTTGGCATGCTCGTTTCGTACATCTCCACTGCTTTGTTGACTTCGGACACGGTCCAGTCTGAACCGAAAACCTTCGTACAGAAGGCAAGGCCGTCCGTGGTTTGTAAGGGAAGCGTCCATTGTGTTTTGTTTCAGGTTAAAACAGCAACTGAATGAAGATTTTTTTCTTCTTCGGAAACCTGGTTGTCGAGTCAAGAATCTGATGAAGTGTTCACGCCGGAAAGCTGGTTGTCGAGTCAAGAATCTGATGAAGTGTTCACGCTCCCTATGAATTGAGCTCACAATTTTTTTTCTCTCTCTCTTTGCAAGCGCGCTATTTGTATACGTGGCCAGCGCGCTTTTTGTATACGAGACGTGCGCGCTTTTTGTACACAGGAAACAAGCGCGCTAATTGTACTATGCGCGTTATTTGACAACTCCCGTCCTACCAGTATAATTATATGTTGATGTGACTCGCCATGCAGATACGCGAGCCACATTGACGGGGGAGGTGGGAGACTGGAGGGTTGCTCTGCAGACATCCCGAGCTGCAACGATCTCCACGCCATGGGTCTTCGGGGTCGACTCCCACAGTTTGTTAGTAATTTCCTGCGTGATCGCTCGCTCAGAGTCCGTGTTGGAGCGATTTTATCAGAGTCTTGTCCCCCCCCGGGAAATGGGCGTCCCTCAGGGCAGCATTCTGAGTGTGACTTTATTCAGTGTGAAAATAAATTCTATCGTAAAGTGTCCTCCTCTCGGAATTCACTCTTTTTTATGTAGATGATTTTGTAATTGTTTGCCATGCCAAGAGCATGGATTTTATCGAGAGGTAGCTAGCTGCAACTGTCCCTCAATCGCCTTGTAGATTGGTCGGGTTTGAACGGTTTTTAATTTTCTTCGTCGAAAACTGTGTGCATGCACTTCTGTGCATGTCACAGATTATACCCTGATCCTCTTTTACTTATAGATGCATTTTCTTTACCTGTCGTGGAGGAAACCAAGTTTCTTGGAATCCTCTTCGACAGATGTTTAACGTTCATATCACAAGTATTTACGTGTCAAATGTACTAAGGCACTCAACCTACTCAGAGTTGTTGCTCACTTCCACTGGGGAGAAGGTAGCAGTGTTTTAATACTCCTCTATCGTGCCTTGGTACGCTCCAAACTAGATTACGGTTGTTTTGTGTATGGATCTGCTCTCAAGTCGTACTTGCCGATGCTTGACCCTATACACCATCAGGGTTTACATTTAGTTCTTGGTGCTTTCCGTACCTCTCCTGTGGAGAGTTTATATGCGGAAACACACGAGCCTCCTCTTAATTTGCGTAGGTGAAAGCTTGCGATACAGTACGTAATTCGTGTATGTTCTAACCCGACCAATCCTACTTATCCTTGTGTTGTCCAGCCAAAGTTTCCGCACGTTTACGCGGCCAAGCCCAGCTGTATCCCCCCGTTGGGGATAGGAGTTGAGGAGGATATCGCGGCGGCAAACATTCAGTTGGACAACATTTTTACCAATCCTTTGTATGTCACCGCCTTGGCTCATGCCTTAGCCTGTTGTTTTATCACATTAAAAAAAAATTCAAGAGTGTTGCCCTCCCTCACATTTATCCTGAAAATTATATCCAATTACACAAATTTTTACCCACTATAAACAGATGGTTCTAAAGGCGGGGATCGTGTGGAGGCAGCTGTTGTCGCCCGCGACTCCGTCATGCGCTTTCGCCTACCGGATGGGATTTTGATTTACTCCACAGAGCTTAGTGCACTTGAGGCCGCTCTTGGCGTTGTCCAGAGCAAGAGACTGACGCGAGCCCTTGTGGTCTCTGACTCGCTTTCGGCCTTACAGGCTCTGCGGGGTAGAGAGATTTCCCATCCTTATTCGTTTGGTATTTTTGTCCATCTCCGTCAGCTACAGTGTGGAGGTACTGAGGTCGCCTTTTCCTGGGTCCCTAGCCATATGGGCATCCCGAGGGAACGAGAGAGCAGACTGAACTGAACTGAACTGGGCGGAACAAGCAGGTTTCTTCTAGAATGTTCCTACTCTCCTTTGTTCTCATGAGATGCCTCGGCATGGGCGAAGCATTCACCACGCATCCCAGTCGAGGGTATATAACGTGAATACCTCCCAGCATTCGGTCTCTCTCTCTCTCTCACACTCCTCTATCTCTCTTATACTCCTCTCCCCATACCCCTCTATCTCATAGCTCCCCCCTCTCCCCTGACCTCTGGCCCCTGCGGCTGGAGGGTCGGAGCGTTAAAGGGAGGAAGATCCGACGAGCTGGACGGATTTCTGCCCTCTAGTTCCCCAGGGACCCCCAGTGGACAAGGTCATAGAGTGATGAGCGTCTGGGGTTAGGAATTCTCCAGTAGTGAATAAAGGGGTTATACCGAAGCATCATTGCAACTGCTGTCTTGTTTGGGAAAGCCTGAGCGTCCCGCAAGGGACGGGATGCACAAGCTAGAGGGCTGCGGACAGAAACAAAAAGACCCGACTTCCCTAACATAATTGTGCATGTGAATATCCCTATTCAGTGTCTATGTCTGTGTATATGTGTGTATGTGAATATCCCTATTCAGTGTCTATGTCTGTGTATATGTGTATGTGAATATCCCTATTCAGTGTCTATGTCTGCGTTTATGTGTGTATGTGAATATCCCTATTCAGTGTCTATGTCTGTGTATATGTGCATGTGAATATCCCTATTCAGTGTCTATGTCTGTGTATATGTGTATGTGAATATCCCTATTCAGTGTCTATGTCTGTGTATATGTGTATGTGAATATCCCTATTCAGTGGCTATGTCTGTGTATGTGTGTATGTGAATATCCCTATTCAGTGTCTATGTCTGTGTATATGTGTATGTGAATATCCCTATTCAGTGTCTATGTCTGTGTATATGTGTATGTGAATATCCCTATTCAGTGTCTATGTCTGTGTATGTGTGTATGTGAACATCCCTATTCAGTGTCTATGTCTGTGTATGTGTGTATGTGAACATCCCTATTCAGTGTCTATGTCTGTGTATATGTGTATGTGAATATCCCTATTCAGTGTCTATGTCTGTGTATGTGTGTATGTGAACATCCCTATTCAGTGTCTATGTCTGTGTATATGTGTATGTGAATATCCCTATTCAGTTTCTATGTCTGTGTATATGTGCATGTGAACATCCCTATTCAGTGTCTATGTGTATATGTGCATGTGAATATCCCAAGGAGTACTCTATCATAGGAGATGCACCACAGATTTCCAGCTTGTGCTAGCAAAGGCCAGTCTTATCGCTGGTACTACTTGTGTCGCGCCGACTGACCCGCGGATGAATCTTTGCTTAGTTGAAATCAGTATTTTCGATATTGATATGAAGTTTAAAGACCATTAAAACATGATTTTGAAACACGTTTTATTATAATGTGTCACCTGTTTTGTTGATTTGATGATTTTGTTCGTTTAAAACGTGCACTCTGTTATGTAGCGCATGTATCAGGAACCGGAAGTAAGCATTATTGTTGACGGCTGCAGTTTGAATTGACTTGTTTAGATATTGCTTTCTGTGGACTTATGGATACTTAAACAGTGTTTTTTTCGATGTTTTGATTCTGGGATGTTTGCTACAGATCTTATGTATGTTGTATGGATAGAAAATGGTGAATAAGTAGGGTGTAACGGGAACTACAACAAGTGCCGTGATGCCGCCGAGAGACAGACTTGGATTAATGTACTGCCTCCACGTAAATATTTTGTGTGTGTGTGTGTGAGAGAGAGAGAGAGAGAGAGAGAGAGAGAGAGAGAGAGAGAGACGAACGACCGAAGGGAGAGGGAGAGGATTGGGAGAGAGGAGAGGAGAGAGAGAGAGAGAGAGAGAGAGACGAACGACCGAAGGGAAAGGGAGAGGATTGGGAGAGAGGAGAGGAGAGGAGAGAGAGAGAGAGAGAGAGAGAGAGAGAGAGAGAGAGAGAGAGAGAGAGACGAACGACCGAAGGGAGAGGGAGAGGATTGGGAGAGAGGAGAGAGAGAGAGAGAGAGACGAACGACCGAAGGGAGAGGGAGAGGATTGGGAGAGAGGAGAGGAGAGAGAGAGAGAGAGAGAGACGAACGACCGAAGGGAAAGGGAGAGGATTGGGAGAGAGGAGAGGAGAGGAGAGAGAGAGAGAGAGAGAGAGAGAGAGAGAGAGAGAGAGAGAGAGAGAGAGAGAGAGACGAACGACCGAAGGGAGAGGGAGAGGATTGGGAGAGAGGAGAGGAGAGAGAGAGAGAGAGAGAGAGAGAGAGGGGGGGGAGAGAGAGAGAGAGAGAGAGAGAGAGAGAGAGAGAGACGAACGACCGAAGGGAGAGAGAGAGAGAGAGAGAGAGAGAGAGAGACGAACGACCGAAGGGAGAGAGAGAGAGAGAGAGAGAGAGAGAGACGAACGACCGAAGGGAGAGGGAGAGAGAGAGAGAGAGAGAGAGAGAGAGAGAGAGAGAGAGAGAGAGAGAGAGAGGACCGACCGAAGGGAGAGGGAGAGGATTGGGAGAGAGGGGAGAGAGAGAGAGATGGTGTTAAGTTGGTTGCGTCAAATAGTGATGGTGTTAGACCTAAAGGAGCTTAACACAATAATTTTTTTCCCAATGGAAGGTTCACAGTCTAATTTGCAGACACTCCATCCAACTGATTCGTATCGAAATCAGAATTTTGTTTTAACCATAGATTTAGTTGTGACTATTGAATTCGCCCATAAAACAGTGCAAGTAAAAGTAATAGCTCTATATGGCGATGTCACTCAATTCTCGATCTCAAACCACTGTATATATCACTTTTCACACTTCACTACCACACAACACACTACCACATATTCTCTCTCTCTCTCTCTCTCTCTCTCTCTCTCTCTCTCTCTCTCTCTCTCTCTCTCTCTCTCTCTCACCCACCCACCCCCACCCTTTCATACCCTATGGGTGACTTGATCAATCATTCGCTGGTAGATGACAAATTGAGAAACAGGCGGATACGACACATAAGATCAGATACCAGGATTATTTTTTATCTCCTAGGAAAATTCCAACCCGATGCTTTTAAAGTGTGTGTCATTGCGGAAAGGTCCATGTGTGTTAGTGTATTTTTCAGTGTGATTGTGATTTTGGTCCTTGGATGTAAAAGTGCTTGTTAATTTTATGCTCACTTGAAATAGACCTTCCTTGACCCTCCCACAACCCTGCACCCCTACTAACAACTGCTATTTAAGTTGTGAATGACTAGAGACTTTATTCTGTCTCTCTCCTTGTTTATGTGCATTGCCCCCTCTCACACACACTATCTCACAGTCACACACATTCTTTCTCTCACAGATACACACATAGTATACACACTTTCTGTCTCTCTCTCCCTCTTTCTGTCTGGCTGGCTGTGTGTTCGACTCTCATTCTTCAGTCTCTTGTCCTCTCTCGCTCTCTCATTCCCTCTCTCTGTTGTTGTTTAAAAATAATAAAATTTTTATGCAATGCAATTTGCTCGGTGCTGCATTTTTATTAGGATTTGTTGGATAAACAGAATCACATCTAGATTTCTAGGCCATGTTTGACTGCTTTCCATTTTTTTACTGGGCGTCTCCGTTTGACAGTGCTGCAGGTGTGGCATTGAAAATCTAATTTTAAATTTGAACTTTAAAAAACAAACTTAAATGTTAGTTTTAGATCCATTTTACTCATTTAATCTTATTTATGTTAATGAGAATAGTATTTTGTTGAATGTATGTTGGTCATTCAGTCCTTTTAACTGATAAACATGCAAGAAAGTGATCATTCACTTCAGTCAAGTGTTAATAGAGGTTTTAATGCACATCTGGCAGTGGGGTTTTTTTCTAATGGGAGGGGGAAAAAGCACCAAAATGACTTTCTTTATTAGCAAAATGTCTCCCTATAAGTACAAAATCAGAAAACTGCTTGTTTATGTTAACCATGATAGTATACTGTTATCAGTATGATGGCCTTTGCTAGCACATGCTGGAAATCTGTGGTGCATCTCTTTCTGATATAGTACTCCTTGGAATATCCCTATTCAGTGTATATGTCTGTGTATGTGTGTATGTGAATATCCCTATTCAGTGTCTATGTCTGTGTATATGTGTGTGTGAACATCCCTATTCAGTGTCTATGTCTGTGTATGTGTGCATGTGAATATCCCTATTCAGTGTCTATGTCTGTGTATGTGCATGTGAATATCCCTATTCAGTGTCTATGTCTGTGTATATGTGTATGTGAATATCCCTATTCAGTGTCTATGTCTGTGTATATGTGCATGTGAATATCCCTATTCAGTGTCTATGTCTGTGTGCATGTGAATATCCCTATTCAGTGTCTATGTCTGTGTATATGTGCATGTGAATATCCCTATTCAGTGTCTATGTCTGTGTATATGTGCATGTGAATATCCCTATTCAGTGTCTATGTCTGTGTATGTGTGCATGTGAATATCCCTATTCAGTGTCTATGTGTATATGTGTATGTGAATATCCCTATTCAGTGTCTATGTCTGTGTATGTGAATATCCAAGAATGCCCCAAGTGTCGCCAATTCTAAGAAGCCTTCATTGGCTCCTAGTGTATCGTCGAATTGAACACAAAGTTTGCATGTGTTCAACTGCGTCTCAGGTGCAGCTCCACTCTACCTGCGAGCGCTGCTCGAGGAATATAAACAGATTAGAAATTTAGGCATCCAGTCAAAAACATCTTTGTGTCCCACACCGACGGCTTGGTAACTATTGCCGTCGATCTTTCAGTTTTGTGGGACCTAGCTATTGAAACAACATTCCTGAACTGCTCAGAAAGTCCCCCAAACTCTCTCATTTTAAGAAGGGACTTAAAACATTTCTCTTTAATGGCTGACTCTTTTTTCTGTGTGCGCATTGAGCGTGCCCGCAGGGGTGAAGTTTTGAGCGTTACAAGAACCCACACATACATACACTGAAGAAGGAATAGAGTTTTACGGCTTATCAGCTTGAGTAGGCTATTAAGCACGGGGTCAATGACACCAGAGTAGGCTATTAAGCACGGGGTCAATGACACCAGAGTAGGCTATTAAGCACGGGATCAATGACACCAGAGTAGGCTATTAAGCACGGGATCAATGACAGCAGAGTGGGCTATTAAGCACGGGATCAATGACACCAGAGTGGGCTATTAAGCACGGGATCAATGACACCAGAGTGGGCTATTAAGCACGGGATCAATGACACCAGAGTGGGCTATTAAGCACGGGATCAATGACACCAGAGTGGGCTATTAAGCACGGGATCAATGACACCAGAGTGGGCTATTAAGCACGGGATCAATGACACCAGAGTAGACTATTAAGCACGGGATCAATGACACCAGAGTGGGCTATTAAGCACGGGATCAATGACACCAGAGTGGGCTATTAAGCACGGGATCAATGACAGCAGAGTAGGCTATTAAGCACGGGATCAATGACAGCAGAGTAGGCTATTTAGCACGGGGTGAATGACACCAGAGTGGGCTATTAAGCACGGGATCAATGACACCAGAGTGGGCTATTAAGCACGGGATCAATGACACCAGAGTGGGCTATTAAGCACGGGATCAATGACACCAGAGTGGGCTATTAAGCACGGGGTCAATGACACCAGAGTAGGCTATTAAGCACGGGATCAATGACACCAGAGTGGGCTATTAAGCACGGGATCAATGACACCAGAGTGGGCTATTAAGCACGGGATCAATGACACCAGAGTAGGCTATTAAGCACGGGATCAATGACACCAGAGTAGGCTATTAAGCACGGGATCAATGACACAAGAGTGGGCTATTAAGCACGGGAACAATGACACCAGAGTGGGCTATTAAGCACGGGATCAATGACACCAGAGTGGGCTATTAAGCACGGGATCAATGACAGCAGAGTGGGCTATTAAGCACGGGATCAATGACACCAGAGTGGGCTATTAAGCACGGGATCAATGACACCAGAGTGGGCTATTAAGCACGGGGTCAATGACAGCAGAGTGGGCTATTAAGCACGGGATCAATGACACCAGAGTGGGCTATTAAGCACGGGGTCAATGACAGCAGAGTGGGCTATTAAGCACGGGGTCAATGACAGCAGAGTGGGCTATTAAGCACGGGGTCAATGACAGCAGAGTGGGCTATTAAGCACGGGATCAATGACACCAGAGTAGGCTATTTAGCACGGGGTCAATGACACCAGAGTGGGCTATTAAGCACGGGATCAATGACACCAGAGTAGGCTATTAAGCACGGGATCAATGACACCAGAGTAGGCTATTAAGCACGGGATCAATGACACCAGAGTGGGCTATTAAGCACGGGATCAATGACACCAGAGTAGGCTATTAAGCACGGGGTCAATGACACCAGAGTGGGCTATTAAGCACGGGATCAATGACACCAGAGTGGGCTATTAAGCACGGGATCAATGACAGCAGAGTGGGCTATTAAGCACGGGATCAAAGACACCAGAGTGGGCTATTAAGCACGGGATCAATGACACCAGAGTGGGCTATTAAGCACGGGATCAATAACAGCAGAGTGGGCTATTAAGCACGGGATCAATGACACCAGAGTGGGCTATTAAGCACGGGATCAATGACACCAGAGTGGGCTATTAAGCACGGGATCAATGACACCAGAGTAGGCTATTAAGCACGGGATCAATGACACCAGAGTAGACTATTAAGCACGGGATCAATGACACCAGATGGGCTATTAAGCACGGGATCAATGACACCAGAGTGGGCTATTAAGCACGGGATCAATGACAGCAGAGTAGGCTATTAAGCACGGGATCAATGACAGCAGAGTAGGCTATTTAGCACGGGGTCAATGACACCAGAGTGGGCTATTAAGCACGGGATCAATGACACCAGAGTGGGCTATTAAGCACGGGATCAATGACACCAGAGTGGGCTATTAAGCACGGGATCAATGACACCAGAGTGGGCTATTAAGCACGGGGTCAATGACACCAGAGTAGGCTATTAAGCACGGGATCAATGACACCAGAGTGGGCTATTAAGCACGGGATCAATGACACCAGAGTGGGCTATTAAGCACGGGATCAATGACACCAGAGTAGGCTATTAAGCACGGGATCAATGACACCAGAGTAGGCTATTAAGCACGGGATCAATGACACAAGAGTGGGCTATTAAGCACGGGAACAATGACACCAGAGTGGGCTATTAAGCACGGGATCAATGACACCAGAGTGGGCTATTAAGCACGGGATCAATGACAGCAGAGTGGGCTATTAAGCACGGGATCAATGACACAGAGTGGCTATTAGCACGGTCATGACACCAGAGTGGGCTATTAAGCACGGGATCAATGACACCAGAGTGGGCTATTAAGCACGGGGTCAATGACAGCAGAGTGGGCTATTAAGCACGGGATCAATGACACCAGAGTGGGCTATTAAGCACGGGGTCAATGACAGCAGAGTGGGCTATTAAGCACGGGGTCAATGACAGCAGAGTGGGCTATTAAGCACGGGGTCAATGACAGCAGAGTGGGCTATTAAGCACGGGATCAATGACACCAGAGTAGGCTATTTAGCACGGGGTCAATGACACCAGAGTGGGCTATTAAGCACGGGATCAATGACACCAGAGTAGGCTATTAAGCACGGGATCAATGACACCAGAGTAGGCTATTAAGCACGGGATCAATGACACCAGAGTGGGCTATTAAGCACGGGATCAATGACACCAGAGTAGGCTATTAAGCACGGGGTCAATGACACCAGAGTGGGCTATTAAGCACGGGATCAATGACACCAGAGTGGGCTATTAAGCACGGGATCAATGACAGCAGAGTGGGCTATTAAGCACGGGATCAAAGACACCAGAGTGGGCTATTAAGCACGGGATCAATGACACCAGAGTGGGCTATTAAGCACGGGATCAATAACAGCAGAGTGGGCTATTAAGCACGGGATCAATGACACCAGAGTGGGCTATTAAGCACGGGATCAATGACACCAGAGTGGGCTATTAAGCACGGGGTCAATGACACCAGAGTAGGCTATTAAGCACGGGGTCAATGACACCAGAGTAGGCTATTAAGCACGGGATCAATGACACCAGAGTGGGCTATTAAGCACGGGATCAATGACAGCAGAGTGGGCTATTCAGCATGGGGTCAATGACACCAGAGTAGGCTATTCAGCACGGGGTCAATGACACCAGAGTGGGCTATTCAGCACGGGATCAATGACACCAGAGTGGGCTATTAAGCACGGGGTCAATGACACCAGAGTGGGCTATTAAGAACGGGATCAATGACGCCAGAGTAGGCTATTAAGCACGGGATCAATGACACCAGAGTGGGCTATTAAGCACGGGATCAATGACACCAGAGTGGGCTATTCAGCACGGGGTCAATGACACCAGAGTGGGCTATTAAGCACGGGATCAATGACACCAGAGTGGGCTATTAAGCACGGGGTCAATGACACCAGAGTGGGCTATTAAGCACGGGATCAATGACACCAGAGTGGGCTATTAAGCACGGGATCAATGACACCAGAGTGGGCTATTAAGCACGGGATCAATGACACCAGAGTGGGCTATTAAGCACGGGATCAATGACACCAGAGTAGGCTATTTAGCACGGGGTCAATGACACCAGAGTGGGCTATTAAGCACGGGATCAATGACACCAGAGTGGGCTATTAAGCACGGGGTCAATGACACCAGAGTGGGCTATTAAGCACGGGATCAATGACACCAGAGTGGGCTATTAAGCACGGGGTCAATGACACCAGAGTGGGCTATTAAGCACGGGGTCAATGACACCAGAGTGGGCTATTAAGCACGGGGTCAATGACACCAGAGTGGGCTATTAAGCACGGGGTCAATGACACCAGAGTAAGCGCATGGCGAGTCACGACATTCCTATTAATTCGCCACTTACGAATCGTGTAGGGAGACGCCGAGGATCTGTTAACCCCAACCCACAGGGGGAAGTAAAACCAATCAAACCATTGTATCTGTTCACTGGTCACATATACAGAAATCCGTCTCGATCAATATCAACGCTTCGACGATTTTACTGTGACATTTGACTAATATACTATAGTTCTGATATAATAATTTTGGGCGATTTCGATATCAACATGTTTCTAAAGATCGTGCTTGGAAATCCATAGATGGATGGGTGGGTGAGTGGGTGGGTAGGTGGGTGGGTGGATGGATGGATGGATGGATGGATGGATGGATGGACGGATGGATGGATGGGTGGGGTTAAAAGGCTCATCAGCCTTGAAGGTTATTATAATCAAATGCATAAACACATTAAATAAAAATAGTCACGAAAAGGGATACATACATCAAAAGAGATAAACGAAGAAACATCAAAACGACCCGATGAATGTAAAAGTAAAGCATTAATATGGGATGCAATAAATGCAGGATGGAGGGATGGAGAATGATGGCCCAACAGCCTTTGTAGGCAATGTAAGGTGATTAAGCACGAAAATCACAGTAGTTCCAAGTAAACGCAAATCAAGACACGATGTCCCTAGTTATTCTCCTTCTACGAATCGTGAAAGGCGAAACGATGGGTCTATTTTTAACCTCCAACCCACAGAGGTAAGTCTAGAAAGGCGAAACGATGGGTCTATTTTTAACCTCCAGCCCACAGAGGTAAGTCTAGAAAGGCGAAACGATGGGTCTATTTTTAACCTCCAGCCCACAGAGGTAAGTCTAGAAAGGCGAAACGATGGGTCTATTTTTAACCTCCAGCCCACAGAGGTAAGTCTAGAAAGGCGAAACGATGGGTCTATTTTTAACCTCCAGCCCACAGAGGTAAGTCTAGAAAGGCGAAACGATGGGTCTATTTTTAACCTCCAACCCACAGAGGTAAGTCTAGAAAGGCGAAACGATGGGTCTATTTTTAACCTCCAGCCCACAGAGGTAAGTCTAGAAAGGCGAAACGATGGGTCTATTTTTAACCTCCAACCCACTGAGGTAAGTCTAGAAAGGCGAAACGATGGGTCTATTTTTTAACCTCCAACCCACAGAGGTAAGTCTAGAAAGGCGAAACGATGGGTCTATTTTTAACCTCCAGCCCACAGAGGTAAGTCTAGAAAGGCGAAACGATGGGTCTATTTTTAACCTCCAGCCCACAGAGGTAAGTCTAGAAAGGCGAAACGATGGGTCTATTTTTAACCTCCAACCCACAGAGGTAAGTCTAGAAAGGCGAAACGATGGGTCTATTTTTAACCTCCAACCCACAGAGGTAAGTCTAGAAAGGCGAAACGATGGGTCTATTTTTAACCTCCAGCCCACAGAGGTAAGTCTAGAAAGGCGAAACGATGGGTCTATTTTTAACCTCCAACCCACAGAGGTAAGTCTAGAAAGGCGAAACGATGGGTCTATTTTTAACCTCCAACCCACAGAGGTAAGTCTAGAAAGGCGAAACGATGGGTCTATTTTTAACCTCCAGCCCACAGAGGTAAGTCTAGAAAGGCGAAACGATGGGTCTATTTTTAACCTCCAGCCCACAGAGGTAAGTCTAGAAAGGCGAAACGATGGGTCTATTTTTAACCTCCAGCCCACAGAGGTAAGTCTAGAAAGGCGAAACGATGGGTCTATTTTTAACCTCCAGCCCACAGAGGTAAGTCTAGAAAGGCGAAACGATGGGTCTATTTTTAACCTCCAGCCCACAGAGGTAAGTCTAGAAAGGCGAAACGATGGGTCTATTTTTAACCTCCAGCCCACAGAGGTAAGTCTAGAAAGGCGAAACGATGGGTCTATTTTTAACCTCCAGCCCACAGAGGTAAGTCTAGAAAGGCGAAACGATGGGTCTATTTTTAACCTCCAACCCACAGAGGTAAGTCTAGAAAGGCGAAACGATGGGTCTATTTTTTTACCTCCAACCCACAGAGGTAAGTCTAGAAAGGCGAAACGATGGGTCTATTTTTTTACCTCCAACCCACAGAGGTAAGTCTAGAAAGGCGAAACGATGGGTCTATTTTTTAACCTCCAACCCACAGAGGTAAGTCTAGAAAGGCGAAACGATGGGTCTATTTTTAACCTCCAACCCACAGAGGTAAGTCTAGAAAGGCGAAACGATGGGTCTATTTTTTAACCTCCAACCCACAGAGGTAAGTCTAGAAAGGCGAAACGATGGGTCTATTTTTAACCTCCAACCCACAGAGGTAAGTCTAGAAAGGCGAAACGATGGGTCTATTTTTAACCTCCAGCCCACAGAGGTAAGTCTAGAAAGGCGAAACGATGGGTCTATTTTTAACCTCCAGCCCACAGAGGTAAGTCTAGAAAGGCGAAACGATGGGTCTATTTTTAACCTCCAGCCCACAGAGGTAAGTCTAGAAAGGCGAAACGATGGGTCTATTTTTAACCTCCAACCCACAGAGGTAAGTCTAGAAAGGCGAAACGATGGGTCTATTTTTAACCTCCAACCCACAGAGGTAAGTCTAGAAAGGCGAAACGATGGGTCTATTTTTAACCTCCAACCCACAGAGGTAAGTCTAGAAAGGCGAAACGATGGGTCTATTTTTAACCTCCAACCCACAGAGGTAAGTCTAGAAAGGCGAAACGATGGGTCTATTTTTAACCTCCAACCCACAGAGGTAAGTCTAGAAAGGCGAAACGATGGGTCTATTTTTAACCTCCAGCCCACAGAGGTAAGTCTAGAAAGGCGAAACGATGGGTCTATTTTTAACCTCCAGCCCACAGAGGTAAGTCTAGAAAGGCGAAACGATGGGTCTATTTTTTTACCTCCAGCCCACAGAGGTAAGTCTAGAAAGGCGAAACGATGGGTCTATTTTTTAACCTCCAGCCCACAGAGGTAAGTCTAGAAAGGCGAAACGATGGGTCTATTTTTTAACCTCCAGCCCACAGAGGTAAGTCTAGAAAGGCGAAACGATGGGTCTATTTTTTAATCTCCAACCCACAGAGGTAAGTCTAGAAAGGCGAAACGATGGGTCTATTTTTTAACCTCCAACCCACAGAGGTAAGTCTAGAAAGGCGAAACGATGGGTCTATTTTTAACCTCCAACCCACAGAGGTAAGTCTAGAAAGGCGAAACGATGGGTCTATTTTTTAACCTTCCAGCCCACAGAGGTAAGTCTAGAAAGGCGAAACGATGGGTCTATTTTTTAACCTCCAACCCACAGAGGTAAGTCTAGAAAGGCGAAACGATGGGTCTATTTTTTAACCTCCAACCCACAGAGGTAAGTCTAGAAAGGCGAAACGATGGGTCTATTTTTTAACCTCCAACCCACAGAGGTAAGTCTAGAAAGGCGAAACGATGGGTCTATTTTTTAACCTCCAACCCACAGAGGTAAGTCTAGAAAGGCGAAACGATGGGTCTATTTTTTAACCTCCAGCCCACAGAGGTAAGTCTAGAAAGGAGACACGATGAGTATATTTTTTTAACCTCCAGCCCACAGAGGTAAGTCTAGAAAGGAGACACGATGAGTATATTTTTTTAACCTCCAACCCACAGAGGTAAGTCTAGAAAGGCGAAACGATGGGTCTATTTTTTAACCTCCAACCCACAGAGGTAAGTCTAGAAAGGAGACACGATGAGTATATTTTTTTAACCTCCAACCCACAGAGGCAAGTCTAGAAAGGAGACACGATGAGTATATTTTTTTAACCTCCAACCCACAGAGGTAAGTCTAGAAAGGCGAAACGATGGGTCTATTTTTTAACCTCCAACCCACAGAGGCAAGTCTAGAAAGGAGTCACGATGAGTATATATTTTTAACCTCCAACCCACTGAGGTAAGTCTAGAAAGGAGACACGGGACAACGCGACAGAGAGGTGAAGGGCAAAACTAGGTCATTGACGACGAATGGACGCTTGTGTCAGTTGTACGCCTTTGAAGTGGCCCCCAAAACCTCATCTCGTAATCTTTCATCCATTCATTCTTCAGTCAGGCAGTCGTTCATTCATTCATTCGTTTGTTCATCCATTCGTTCTTTTGTTCATTCATTCGTTTGTTAATTCTTTCGTTCATTTATTCGTTTGTTCGTTCATTCATTCATTCATTCATGCATTATTCGTTCGTTCGTTCGTTTGTTATCCCTTACCATGGTGTCATAATTAGGACTGACTGCATAACCCACTCTGAAGGGAAAAATTCATGACCTCCACTCCAGCCACTTGTATGGGCGTGCACAAACCATTCCTCCACAGAGTGAAAGCAAACAATCTGCTTCAAAACCACTCACAACAGAGAGAAGATTAGACGACCTCTACCCACAATCACACAGTGTGCGCCAGGAGTGGGCTTGGCCCAGACCTGACCACGCGGCATCAGCCGCCCCCACCGCTGTAAGGGTTAATTCAATTATCCACTTAGTCGTTCATTCACGGCATTGGCGGTGACAGTAATCATATGTCTCTTCTTCAACATGTTCGTGCAGGTACAGGGATACGGAGGGCTGCAGTGCCGCTTGCTCGAGTGCATGTCTGTATGTGGCATTTCGTGTGGATGCAGCTTTTCTGTGCGTCGGGCTTGACATTGGATAGGGCGCA
>JAWQFJ010012417.1:0-7500 GCA_034096865.1 Theodoxus fluviatilis
CATCTTTCATAATGCCGAGTAACAAGCACTGTGCTTGGGGACTATGTAAAGCGGATAGTAGATACCCTGAACGCTGTGTTGGCGTCAAATTCATTTCATTTGTGAAACCAGGAAAGAATATGTACCATCTAGATCGTTGCCTTCGCTGGATAAAAGCCTGCAATCGCCCAGCTGACCAGTTGAACGTCAACACAATCACGCAGTACACGTACATTTGCAGCAAGGTAAGATATCGCACGACGATTTGATTCAAGGCATAGTGCTAATTGTTTTGATGGTCTGGTCTCAGTGTCACAGAAAATATGATGATTTAATCAATCACTGATTAAAAAAATAAGTACATTGCCCTATTTTGATTGACATTCTGAGTGAAATAGATCTATTTCGCTGTCCCGGCCGGCGAACATGTTGCCGGCTGTATTGAGCTTGTGTGTTCGTGTAGGTCTTCTTCATATACAACTAAACTAAACATTGCATTCAGTCTTTCTTTTCTGTACAGTTTAGACATCACCTAATGCATCATATTTATGTAAAATGAAGAGTGTATCATTACTGTATCAGAAAGTTTATTTTGAAATATTTGTGTCACACCAATACTCAGCACCTCTGTACTCTTGACCACATGCACACACACACACACACACACACCTACACTCACACACACTTACACACACACACACCTACACACACACACCTACACACACACACACACCCACCCCCACCCCACACACACTCACACCTACACACACACACACACTCACACACACACACAGACACACATGGTCTGGAGTCATGGGTCTGGTTTGGAGTCTCTTCTTAACTCTACACCAAAGTGTGACATGAAAATTGGCTGCGGTGTAAAGTTGACGAATGCTAACCTCTAATTTGACTAACAGTTATGGCTTTATTTCACTTCTTCTTGACCTAGGAACAAAAATATCATTATTACTTGGATGTTGAAGCTGCAATAAAGTTTTTGTGTTGAATAGTTTATCTTTTGTGGCTCTTTTTCTGAATGAGTGGTGGTGTCAAGTTAAGATGAGACTCCAAACTGTCTTCTTCAAATACAACTAAACTAAACATTGCATTCAGTCTTTCTTTTCTGTACAGTTTAGACATCACCTAATGCATCATATTTAAGTAAAATGAAGAGTGTATTATTACTGTATCAGAAAGTTTATTTTGAAATATTTGTGTCTCACCAATACTCAGCACCTCTGTACTCTTGACTACATACACACACACCTACACTCACACACACACCTACACACACACACCCCCCCCCCTACACACACACACCCACCCCCACCCCCACCCCACACACACTCACACACACCTACACACACACACACTCACACACACACACACACAGACAGACATGGTCTGGAGTCATGGGTCTGGTTTGGAGTCTCTTCTTAACTCTACACCAAAGTGTGACATGAAAATTGACTGCGGTGTAAAGTTGACGAATGCTAACCTCTAATTTGACTAACAGTTATGGCTTTATTTCACTTCTTCTTGACCTAGGAACAAAAATATCATTATTACTTGGATGTTGAAGCTGCAATAAAGTTTTTGTGTTGAATAGTTTATCTTTTGTGGCTCTTTTTCTGAATGAGTGGTGGTGTCAAGTTAAGATGAGACTCCAAACTGTCTTCTTCAAATACAACTAAACTAAACATTGCATTCAGTTTTTCTTTTCTGTACAGTTTAGACATCACCTAATGCATCATATTTAAGTAAAATGAAGAGTGTATCATTACTGTATCAGAAAGTTTATTTTGAAATATTTGTGTCACACCAATACTCAGCACCTCTGTACTCTTGACCACATACACACACACACACCTACACTCACACACACCTACACACACACCCACACCTACACACACACACCCCCCCCCCCTACACACACACACCTACACACACATACACACACTAATGGAGCGTTGGTAACTGGATCTCTGTCCCTTGTCCTCGGCTTGACTGAAGCCTTGACTGCATAGTACCCACTGGTTAGCTCCATGGTTTCAACACTACTGACAAAGCCGTCCTGCATGAGACTATAAGCTTCGGAGCGTCTATAGTCCCTGATAGCTGTAATGCCCACGCCATGTCCCATCAAGTAGGTGCACACATCCACAAAAGAAAAGTCTGGTAGGATGCTTATGTCCGAAGATCCAGACAGAAGTGCAGGGTTGGACAACACGAGGTTGCCGTCTCTCAGTTTTTCGCCAATCACTTCAGGTCGATCTTCTACACATAACTCAGGATCTACGGGTAAACCCAAGTCCTTGGCTATCCCAACAAGTTCAAGAAGTTCTTGTCTCTTGCTCTGACCCACAACCACACCTCTGTCTCGCAAGAAACGTTGCAGTTCGCTCACAGTCACTCGCTTTGTTTCCATTTTCGCCATCTTCGATCACGCACTGATTTCAGGGGAGATAACTCGCGTAACACATTCGCTGCTGACTCGTGCATGAGGTCCATTGTCTCAGTGGCTTAGGGACAAGCATTTTGACTGTGTTTCTGTGGGCATTTCGTCACAGCTTCATCGTAATTCTTTTTATTAACTTCAGTACATCTTTAGTTTTAAATTAATAAACTGTTGGAAATGCCAAACGCACTCACCTTCTTCCTCACAGAGAATTCGGCCTACCTGCAGCCTTCCATCTCGAGTCTATCACATATAGACACAAAACACTCATTCCTTTCTGATGGCCTCCTGTTCATACCTAGCTCTTTCCTTTCTGATGGCCTCATGTTTATACCTAGCTCTTTCCTTTCTGATGGCCTCTTTCCTTTCTGATGGCCTCATGTTCATGCCTAGCTCTTTCCTTTCTGATGGCCTCATGTTCATACTTAGCTCTTTCCTTTCTGATGGCCTCACGTTCATACCTAGCTCTTTCCTTTCTGATGGCCTCATGTTCATACCTAGCTCTTTCCTTTCTGATGGCCTCATGTTCATACCTAGCTCTTTCCTTTCTGATGGCCTCGCGTCCATACCTAGCTCTTTCCTTTCTGATGGCCTCATGTTCATACCTAGCTGTTTCCTTTCTGATGGCCGCGCGTTCATACCTAGCTCTTTCCTTTCTGATGGCCTCACATTCATACTTAGCTCTTTCCTTTCTGATGGCCTCATGTTCATACCTAGCTCTTTCCTTTCTGATGGCCTCCTGTTCATATCTAGCTCTTTCCTTTCTGATGGCCTCCTGTTCATACCTAGCTCTTTCCTTTCTGATGGCCTCCTGTTCATACCTAGCTCTTTCCTTTCTGATGGCCTCGCGTTCATACTTAGCTCTTTCCTTTCTGATGGCCTCATGTTCATACCTAGCTCTTTCCTTTCTGATGGCCTCGCGTTCATACCTAGCTCTTTCCTTTCTGATGGCCTCCTGTTCATACCTAGCTCTTTCCTTTCTGATGGCCTCCTGTTCATACCTAGCTCTTTCCTTTCTGATGGCCTCATGTCATACCTAGCTCTTTCCTTTCTGATGGCCTCATGTTCATGAATAGCTCTTTCCTTTCTGATGGCCTCATGTTCATACCTAGCTCTTTCCTTTCTGATGGCCTCCTGTTCATACCTAGCTCTTTCCTTTCTGATGGCCTCACGTTCATACCTAGCTCTTTCCTTTCTGATGGCCTCATGTTCATACCTAGCTATTTCCTTTCTGATGGCCTCATGTTTATACCTAGCTCTTTTCTTTCTGATGGCCTCACGTTCATACCTAGCTCTTTCCTTTCTGATGGCCTCATGTTCATACCTAGCTCTTTCCTTTCTGATGGCCTCATGTTCATACCTAGCTCTTTCCTTTCTGATGGCCTCATGTTCATGAATAGCTCTTTCCTTTCTGATGGCCTCATGTTCATACCTAGCTCTTTCCTTTCTGATGGCCTCCTGTTCATACTTAGCTCTTTCCTTTCTGATGGCCTCATGTTCATACCTAGCTCTTTCCTTTCTGATGGCCTCATGTTCATGCCTAGCTCTTTCCTTTCTGATGGCCTCACGTTCATACCTAGCTCTTTCCTTTCTGATGGCCTCATGTTCATGCCTAGCTCTTTCCTTTCTGATGGCCTCACGTTCATACCTAGCTCTTTCCTTTCTGATGGCCTCATGTTCATGCCTAGCTATTTCCTTTCTGATGGCCTCATGTTCATGAATAGCTCTTTCTTTTCTGATGGCCTCGCATTCATACCAAGCTCTTTCCTTTCTGATGGCCTCATGTTCATACCTAGCTCTTTCCTTTCTGATGGCCTCATGTTCATGCCTAGCTCTTTCCTTTCTGATGGCATCGCGTCCATACCTAGCTCTTTCCTTTCTGATGGCCTCATGTTCATGCCAAGCTTTCCTTTCTGATGGCCTCGCGTCCATACCTAGCTCTTTCCTTTCTGATGGCCTCATGTTCATGCCTAGCTATTTCCTTTCTGATGGCCTCATGTTCATGAATAGCTCTTTCTTTTCTGATGGCCTCGCATTCATACCGAGCTCTTTCCTTTCTGATGGCCTCGCGTTCATACCTAGCTCTTTCCTTTCTGATGGCCTCATGTTCATGCCTAGCTCTTTCCTTTCTGATGGCCTCATGTTCATGCCTAGCTATTTCCTTTCTGATGGCCTCATGTTCATGCCTAGCTCTTTCCTTTCTGATGGCCTCATGTTCATGCCTAGCTCTTTCCTTTCTGATGGCCTCGCGTTCATGCCTAGCTCTTTCCTTTCTGATGGCCTCATGTTCATGCCTAGCTCATTTGACCGAACTGGGGTTCCCCTACAGTGTCTTTTTCCGAAGAAGATTCAAAAGGAGCATACAAACAACTAAACATTGGATGGTCAAGAAAATGTGTGAAAATACAAACCTATATATATCAACGACTGTCATTACAGACAGGGGAAGTGGTTACCTGTTTGTAGCATTGCGGCACACCGCCTGGTTGTCTCCCTTTTCTGTCTGGCTCTCGACCTCCTTGAAGATTTGACTGGCCTTGGCTATGTTGCCTATCTGCAGAACAATACCATCACAGTGACAGAAAGTCCCCCGTCTCCCACGGGTAATCATGGATAGTTCATTTACCATGTAAATCTTACTAATACAATTTTGCTGGTAGACTTAATCAATGAATTCAACTGCCACTGGTCTTGAAATAGAAGGGATTGTGTGCTATTTTAGATGGAGGTATTCATTGTTTATGTCCTAATGCAAGAAAATTACAACAAAAGTTCTCAGTAAGTGCACTGAATACAGGCAAACCTCCCTAAACAATTTAGCAGAAAGCACCTGACTGGCTGTGTCGTTCGAATGACAGTAAACCTGATTTTGAAAAATAAGAAGAAATTTGTACTATAACTTAATTAAGCTATCAATGTCATTATGTAAATTCAAGTGGAAATAGTCAAATTGTTGGGGATGGAATTATTATTTTATGCAATTATTTTTCTAGGAATCCTGACACTATCTGAAGAGTGCAACTCATGGCTGCATCTGACAGTCTTTCCAATGTCTCTGATTTCTTGCAAGGTGGACAATGTCTCCAGAGTTATTGACCACTGAGGTCGTCTCGGTGCATGTATGTCTTCTTCTGTTAAATAAATGCAACAAAAGTGTACATTGTTGTCCAGGTGTGCAAAAACTGAGCAAAAACTGACAAACCTGTAGATGAATTCTCCCAATGCCTGACTTCAGTTGAACGACATTGTCCTTGTCCTTGTTCAGGAGTTGGTCATACACCAACAGAGCAGAGGTGTAATCCTGGAGAGAGAAAAATCAAACAAAATATCTGGCCTCTTCAATTACTTACTTTCCAGCAGAAAGGTAGGTGATAGTCCTTGAAAGAAAATAAAAAGTCATTTTGTGTATCATTTCTAAAGCAGTTTCATTTGAATTCAGAATAGCCAAAATTAACCTTGCATTATTCAAAAGAAATATCCCTGATAGATTTGTCTATAACTTTTGTTTTTAAAATACACCTGCTTGAAAGTGTTTATCACTAAATACTTACTACTCCAAAAATGTTATACATCTCATTTCATCTACTCAGGCTTTCTCTAGGTTGCCAAATACCATTTAAACATTGTCAATATTATGTTTTTGATCAACTCAAAACTTATTCAACCAACTTAACAAAAATATTTCTGGAATACCCTAGTGACTAGGTTGTTTTCCTGTGCATACTTGTGCCAAATTATTCTTCCCAACAATGTTAAATATCCACCCATGAAATTGATAGCTGGAGAATCTCAAACACATCGCATATATTAACTTGCTTCATAATGAATTGAGAAGCATTGTCAAGCTGCATCCCTCCAGCACATTAGCCACTGTACATACCTGTGGATGGATGGATGGTATTTTACGGACTATCAGCCTTTGTAGGCTATATAAGGCTATATAAGGCTATATAAGGCTACATAAGGCTACATAAGGCTACATAAGGCTACATAAGGCTATATAAGGCTACATAAGGCTACATAAGGCTATATAATCAGTATAAGAGTTCCAAGTAAGCGCAATTCAAGTCACAATGTCCCTATTTATTCTCCTCTTACGAATCGCGTACGGAGACGCGGTGGGTCAATTCTTACCCCCAACCCACAGGGAGACGCGGTGGGTCAATTCTTACCCCCAGCCCACAGGAAGACGCGGTGGGTCAATTCTTACCCCCAACCCACAGGGAAACCTACTTGTGGAGTGCAGCATCAAAACTTTCAAACGACCGCAAACAGAACTGACCTTGATGATGAGGAATGTTGAGGCAATTCTATACAGAACCTGTTTCTCCCTCTGTTTCCAAAGTTCCATCGATGCTGCAACATACCAAACCACACTGGAAAAATCAAAGACATCAAAAGTATCCTTAGTGCACACCATGAGCATCGACACTGCAATGTTAGCATGCCTCTCTTGGCAGTTTCATCATCACCCTCCACTACACAGGGAAATTAATTATGCTTAATATGCACACGTTTCCTAGTATAAAATCAAGCAAGATTCTCATTTTAGTAATTTTGCAAAATATACTAATACTGTAAAACAAAAAATTCAAGTAAAACTATCCAAATGTACACAAAAAGGATTGAGAAGCAGCAGAGAGAGATGAGTTCAAGCCATCAAAATAGTTTTTTAAGACAGAATGTTTAAAGGAGACGAGTTTGGTGTTGCATAGCAACTCATGCTTGGTAGAGGTTTCAATGGACTGATGTCACTGTGAACTTGGATCAGTAGGCACTGTAAGCTTTACTGTGAAGTCACTGTGAACTCTACAGTAATGTCACTGTGAACTTGGATCAGTAGGCACTGTAAGCTTTACTGTGAAGTCACTGTGAACTCTACAGTAATGTCACTGTGAACTTGGATCAGTAGGCACTGTAAGCTTTACTGTGAAGTCACTGTGAACTCTACAGTAATGTCACTGTGAACTTGGATCTGTAGGCACTGTAAACTTTACTGTGAAGTCACTGTTAACTCTACAGTAATGTCACTGTGAACTTGGATCTGTAGGCACTGTGAACTT
>JAWQFJ010012417.1:10000-13421 GCA_034096865.1 Theodoxus fluviatilis
TAGTGTCAAATTATATGATATAGTCTTCTGGTATAATAAGTCTGATAGGGCTCACTTCAATGGTTTTTGTTCAGCAGGCCTTCAAATATGGTCCTCGGTGATGTTTTGCATGTTGAAAACTCTTATTTTGGGCCATATTCAGCACCCTGTTGTACTGGAACTGCATAAAAGAATGGCTTCATTTTGCTTACATGAACTGCCTACAATATATTGATTTGGAATTAGGCAATATATACTGTGTACCTTGTATGATTAGAGGACTGTTAGGCTGCAAAGTTTGGAAAATATTTAGTATTACTCTACGTTTCGCGTTTCCATATACAATAAATGCTGTATCTCCAGAACGAATCAAGATAGACACTTCATTTTTGTTTTATTTTAATTCTTTCATCAAGTAGTAAAAGCACAACACATAAAAACAAAACAATCTCTGAGTCAAAATTTTGGCTGCCAGTACCTACTGTAATATCACTGTGAACTCTACAGTAATGTCACTGTGAACTTGATCAGTAGGCACTGTAAGCTTTACTGTGAAGTCACTGTGAACTCTACAGTAATGTTACTGTGAACTTGGATCTGTATGTACAGTGAACTCTGTAATGATGCTGGCTCTGTGAACTTGGCTCTGTAGCTACAGTGAACTCTGTAATGATGCTGGCTCTGTGAACGTGGCTCTGTAGCTACAGTGAACTCTGTAATGATGCTGGCTCTGTGAACTTGGCTCTGTAGCTACAGTGAACTCTGTAATGATGCGGGCACTGTGAACTGAGAACTCCACTGAGACCTGCACCCACCTGTTCTGCTTTCAGCTGACAATTCCAAGGCGCTGCCGTCCTCAGCAAGACCTGTGTCCAGGTTGTTTAGAATCTGTCAACACAAAATACGCCTGATACAGGACTGTTACAGGATGAAAATGTTCTCTTCACAAAGCATGTTTGACATGGCTGTGAAACAGTCTCTTCACTGACTAGTGTCAAGTCGTGACTCGTCTTCGTACAAGAATCCACGACATCAAACATTCCCCCCATTCCCCAATTTTTCTCAAACAAAGGCCCTCTGCCAAAGCAGAGTTCCCACTCTCGCAAACTCTTCAAACACAAAAATCCACAGTGCTACCAGCAGACCCCTCAGCATGCATGACTTCCCACACACGCTGACTACGCAGACCACAGCCCACTGCTCTTGCCAACCGTTCTCAGACGAAAGCCAACTCTGCACCGCCATTGGTGTTTCCAACTCTCGTGTAATCCAACCATCACCACTCTGCATCATCAACCATTTCAAAATGGAGACCAACTTTGCACTAAGACTTAGTATCATCAACTCTCATAAACAGCAGACAACCTTGGCACTATTCCGTTTTATTTTTACAGTCACCTCCTCTAAGATGCAGACAACACCATCACTCTATTCCATCAACTCTTCTCTCGTACAGATTAACTCTGCTCTGATACCGTCATTAACTTCTACCATATGCACAGCAACTCAACATCAACATTCAGTACCATCAACTCCTCACAGATGTAGACTGCCCCACCTTACCACACCACAAACTCCTCTCAATTACAGACGAGTTCTGCAAGGATACTTCTACTAACTTCCAACACATGCAGACTAGTTCTGCAAGGATACTTCTACTGACTTCCAACACATGCAGACTAGTTCTGCAAGGATACTTCTACTAACTTCCAACACATGCAGACTAGTTCTGCAAGGATACTTCTACTAACTTCCAACACATGCAGACTAGTTCTGCACCAGTACTTGGTATCATCAACAGCTCTGCCCTGTGGACAGTTTCTCCACCACCACTGGGCATTATTGATTCTCCTCACATGCTGACCAAAATCTCAGCACAGGACTTAGTACTACCGATTCCACTGCGATGCAAACCAATAATACACCAAAACACAATGTTCAATGAAGTGGTAAACAAAGCAGCTTTGATTACTGGACACAAAAGCTTCCAAATGTTTCACTTCAAAGTCCTCAGACAAAGCAAAGAAGCACAGAGCGAGTAAAAGTACAACTGAACAGTTGTGCTAGTTGCAAGTTATTGTGTCCAGTAATAAAAATGACTTGATGTACTACATTATTATTGTGTTTCACTATACCCTTAGTGACCCATGGTACACCTGCTACAGAGACCAACAGTGACCAGACCTTGCTGACCACAGCCAGAATGTAGTAGACGCGGTCCAGGGAGTCCTGGGCGCGGCCAAGGCAGGCCGGCAGCTCCGCGTGCAGGAGACGGAGGCCGAAAGGCACCATGGAGCCTGCAGTAAGAAGCCAGGTTGTCTCTCTGCACGTCACAGCAAGGGAAAAGTCCAAATACTAAAGCTACTTCTTGATACAATTTTGCACAGAACAAAACAGGATAAACACTAACATGTGGCAACATGAAACAAGAAGGGCAAAGCCCATACGACTCACATGCTTGACCTTAACCTTTATATGACCTTGACCTTCAGGTGACCTTCAAGGTCAAGGTCAAACAACTAAACCTACCAATGACATCATACACAAAGAAATGCTTTACACATTTTCCTACCAAAATACATGTGACCTTGACCCAAGGTCAAGGTCATCCAAGGTCATGCAACACAAAGCTGTTAATTCAAGACATAGGAAGCACAATGGTGCTTATTGGCACTTTCTACCATGAGATATAGTCACTTTTAGTGGTTCACTACCCCATTTTGGTCACATTTCATAAGGGTCAAAGTGACCTTGACCTTGATGATATGTGAACAAATGTGTCTCATGATGAAAGTATAACATGTGCCCCACATAATTATTAAGTTTGAAACAGTTATCTTCCATAGTTCAGGGTCAAGGTCACTTCAAAATATGTATACAATCCAACTTTGAAGAGCTCCTGTGACCTTGATCTTGAAGCAAGGTCAACCAAACAGGTATCAAAAGATAGGGCTTGCTTAGACCTATATACCACTTGTAGCTAAGGTCGCCATTCTCAATAACGTGGGAGAAAATTGGGAAAATGTGAAAAATGACTGTTTTTGAGACCACATTTATGGCTCCTGTGACCTTGACCTTGAAGCAAGGTCAAGTCACTATGTATGTTTTTTGAGGCCTTGTCATCATACACCATCATGCCACATTTGGTGTTGATAGACTTAATAGTCTCCGAGAAAAATCCAACGTTTAAGTTTTTTACGCCCGGACGGACGGACGGACGGACGACACGGCTGAGTACATAGACTCACTTTTGCTTCGCATGTGAGTCAATAATGAACAAGCCATTTGTGCGGCTTCATAAACATTGGGAGCACAGTCTCCCTCTATTTCCTATGGACATCAACTGAATCATTAGATGAAGTAATTAAAATTAACACTTTTGAAAATTGATACCTGCATACTGTGAATGCATATGCAAACAGACACATACATCAAGTAATAC
>JAWQFJ010012418.1:0-7500 GCA_034096865.1 Theodoxus fluviatilis
CTTGTTTTCGGTGCAGCTTCCCGCGAATCTTTCATAATGCCGAGTAACAAGCACTGTGCTTGGGGACTATGTAAAGCGGATAGTAGATACCCTGAACGCTGTGTTGGCGTCAAATTCATTTCATTTGTGAAACCAGGAAAGAATATGTACCATCTAGATCGTTGCCTTCGCTGGATAAAAGCCTGCAATCGCCCAGCTGACCAGTTGAACGTCAACACAATCACGCAGTACACGTACATTTGCAGCAAGGTAAGATATCGCACGACGATTTGATTCAAGGCATAGTGCTAATTGTTTTGATGGTCTGGTCTCAGTGTCACAGAAAATATGATGATTTAATCAATCACTGATTAAAAAAATAAGTACATTGCCCTATTTTGATTGACATTCTGAGTGAAATAGATCTATTTCGCTGTCCCGGCCGGCGAACATGTTGCCGGCTGTATTGAGCTTGTGTGTTCGTGTAGGTCTTCTTCATATACAACTAAACTAAACATTGCATTCAGTCTTTCTTTTCTGTACAGTTTAGACATCACCTAATGCATCATATTTATGTAAAATGAAGAGTGTATCATTACTGTATCAGAAAGTTTATTTTGAAATATTTGTGTCACACCAATACTCAGCACCTCTGTACTCTTGACCACATGCACACACACACACACACACACACCTACACTCACACACACTTACACACACACACACCTACACACACACACCTACACACACACACACACCCACCCCCACCCCACACACACTCACACCTACACACACACACACACTCACACACACACACAGACACACATGGTCTGGAGTCATGGGTCTGGTTTGGAGTCTCTTCTTAACTCTACACCAAAGTGTGACATGAAAATTGGCTGCGGTGTAAAGTTGACGAATGCTAACCTCTAATTTGACTAACAGTTATGGCTTTATTTCACTTCTTCTTGACCTAGGAACAAAAATATCATTATTACTTGGATGTTGAAGCTGCAATAAAGTTTTTGTGTTGAATAGTTTATCTTTTGTGGCTCTTTTTCTGAATGAGTGGTGGTGTCAAGTTAAGATGAGACTCCAAACTGTCTTCTTCAAATACAACTAAACTAAACATTGCATTCAGTCTTTCTTTTCTGTACAGTTTAGACATCACCTAATGCATCATATTTAAGTAAAATGAAGAGTGTATTATTACTGTATCAGAAAGTTTATTTTGAAATATTTGTGTCTCACCAATACTCAGCACCTCTGTACTCTTGACTACATACACACACACCTACACTCACACACACACCTACACACACACCCCCCCCCCCCTACACACACACACCCACCCCCACCCCCACCCCACACACACTCACACACACCTACACACACACACACTCACACACACACACACACAGACAGACATGGTCTGGAGTCATGGGTCTGGTTTGGAGTCTCTTCTTAACTCTACACCAAAGTGTGACATGAAAATTGACTGCGGTGTAAAGTTGACGAATGCTAACCTCTAATTTGACTAACAGTTATGGCTTTATTTCACTTCTTCTTGACCTAGGAACAAAAATATCATTATTACTTGGATGTTGAAGCTGCAATAAAGTTTTTGTGTTGAATAGTTTATCTTTTGTGGCTCTTTTTCTGAATGAGTGGTGGTGTCAAGTTAAGATGAGACTCCAAACTGTCTTCTTCAAATACAACTAAACTAAACATTGCATTCAGTTTTTCTTTTCTGTACAGTTTAGACATCACCTAATGCATCATATTTAAGTAAAATGAAGAGTGTATCATTACTGTATCAGAAAGTTTATTTTGAAATATTTGTGTCACACCAATACTCAGCACCTCTGTACTCTTGACCACATACACACACACACACCTACACTCACACACACCTACACACACACCCACACCTACACACACACACACACACCCCTACACACACACACCTACACACACATACACACACTAATGGAGCGTTGGTAACTGGATCTCTGTCCCTTGTCCTCGGCTTGACTGAAGCCTTGACTGCATAGTACCCACTGGTTAGCTCCATGGTTTCAACACTACTGACAAAGCCGTCCTGCATGAGACTATAAGCTTCGGAGCGTCTATAGTCCCTGATAGCTGTAATGCCCACGCCATGTCCCATCAAGTAGGTGCACACATCCACAAAAGAAAAGTCTGGTAGGATGCTTATGTCCGAAGATCCAGACAGAAGTGCAGGGTTGGACAACACGAGGTTGCCGTCTCTCAGTTTTTCGCCAATCACTTCAGGTCGATCTTCTACACATAACTCAGGATCTACGGGTAAACCCAAGTCCTTGGCTATCCCAACAAGTTCAAGAAGTTCTTGTCTCTTGCTCTGACCCACAACCACACCTCTGTCTCGCAAGAAACGTTGCAGTTCGCTCACAGTCACTCGCTTTGTTTCCATTTTCGCCATCTTCGATCACGCACTGATTTCAGGGGAGATAACTCGCGTAACACATTCGCTGCTGACTCGTGCATGAGGTCCATTGTCTCAGTGGCTTAGGGACAAGCATTTTGACTGTGTTTCTGTGGGCATTTCGTCACAGCTTCATCGTAATTCTTTTTATTAACTTCAGTACATCTTTAGTTTTAAATTAATAAACTGTTGGAAATGCCAAACGCACTCACCTTCTTCCTCACAGAGAATTCGGCCTACCTGCAGCCTTCCATCTCGAGTCTATCACATATAGACACAAAACACTCATTCCTTTCTGATGGCCTCCTGTTCATACCTAGCTCTTTCCTTTCTGATGGCCTCATGTTTATACCTAGCTCTTTCCTTTCTGATGGCCTCTTTCCTTTCTGATGGCCTCATGTTCATGCCTAGCTCTTTCCTTTCTGATGGCCTCATGTTCATACTTAGCTCTTTCCTTTCTGATGGCCTCACGTTCATACCTAGCTCTTTCCTTTCTGATGGCCTCATGTTCATACCTAGCTCTTTCCTTTCTGATGGCCTCATGTTCATACCTAGCTCTTTCCTTTCTGATGGCCTCGCGTCCATACCTAGCTCTTTCCTTTCTGATGGCCTCATGTTCATACCTAGCTGTTTCCTTTCTGATGGCCGCGCGTTCATACCTAGCTCTTTCCTTTCTGATGGCCTCACATTCATACTTAGCTCTTTCCTTTCTGATGGCCTCATGTTCATACCTAGCTCTTTCCTTTCTGATGGCCTCCTGTTCATATCTAGCTCTTTCCTTTCTGATGGCCTCCTGTTCATACCTAGCTCTTTCCTTTCTGATGGCCTCCTGTTCATACCTAGCTCTTTCCTTTCTGATGGCCTCGCGTTCATACTTAGCTCTTTCCTTTCTGATGGCCTCATGTTCATACCTAGCTCTTTCCTTTCTGATGGCCTCGCGTTCATACCTAGCTCTTTCCTTTCTGATGGCCTCCTGTTCATACCTAGCTCTTTCCTTTCTGATGGCCTCCTGTTCATACCTAGCTCTTTCCTTTCTGATGGCCTCATGTCATACCTAGCTCTTTCCTTTCTGATGGCCTCATGTTCATGAATAGCTCTTTCCTTTCTGATGGCCTCATGTTCATACCTAGCTCTTTCCTTTCTGATGGCCTCCTGTTCATACCTAGCTCTTTCCTTTCTGATGGCCTCACGTTCATACCTAGCTCTTTCCTTTCTGATGGCCTCATGTTCATACCTAGCTATTTCCTTTCTGATGGCCTCATGTTTATACCTAGCTCTTTTCTTTCTGATGGCCTCACGTTCATACCTAGCTCTTTCCTTTCTGATGGCCTCATGTTCATACCTAGCTCTTTCCTTTCTGATGGCCTCATGTTCATACCTAGCTCTTTCCTTTCTGATGGCCTCATGTTCATGAATAGCTCTTTCCTTTCTGATGGCCTCATGTTCATACCTAGCTCTTTCCTTTCTGATGGCCTCCTGTTCATACTTAGCTCTTTCCTTTCTGATGGCCTCATGTTCATACCTAGCTCTTTCCTTTCTGATGGCCTCATGTTCATGCCTAGCTCTTTCCTTTCTGATGGCCTCACGTTCATACCTAGCTCTTTCCTTTCTGATGGCCTCATGTTCATATCTAGCTCTTTCCTTTCTGATGGCCTCCTGTTCATGCCTAGCTCTTTCCTTTCTGATGGCCTCATGTTCATGCCTAGCTATTTCCTTTCTGATGGCCTCATGTTCATGAATAGCTCTTTCTTTTCTGATGGCCTCGCATTCATACCGAGCTCTTTCCTTTCTGATGGCCTCATGTTCATACCTAGCTCTTTCCTTTCTGATGGCCTCATGTTCATGCCTAGCTCTTTCCTTTCTGATGGCCTCGCGTCCATACCTAGCTCTTTCCTTTCTGATGGCCTCATGTTCATGCCAAGCTTTCCTTTCTGATGGCCTCGCGTCCATACCTAGCTCTTTCCTTTCTGATGGCCTCATGTTCATGCCAAGCTTTCCTTTCTGATGGCCTCATGTTCATACCTAGCTCTTTCCTTTCTGATGGCCTCATGTTCATGCCTAGCTCTTTCCTTTCTGATGGCCTCAAGTTCATGCCTAGCTCTTTCCTTTCTGATGGCCTCATGTTCATGCCTAGCTATTTCCTTTCTGATGGCCTCATGTTCATGAATAGCTCTTTCTTTTCTGATGGCCTCGCATTCATACCGAGCTCTTTCCTTTCTGATGGCCTCATGTTCATGCCTAGCTCATTTGACCGAACTGGGGTTCCCCTACAGTGTCTTTTTCCGAAGAAGATTCAAAAGGAGCATACAAACAACTAAACATTGGATGGTCAAGAAAATGTGTGAAAATACAAACCTATATATATCAACGACTGTCATTACAGACAGGGGAAGTGGTTACCTGTTTGTAGCATTGCGGCACACCGCCTGGTTGTCTCCCTTTTCTGTCTGGCTCTCGACCTCCTTGAAGATTTGACTGGCCTTGGCTATGTTGCCTATCTGCAGAACAATACCATCACAGTGACAGAAAGTCCCCCGTCTCCCACGGGTAATCATGGATAGTTCATTTACCATGTAAATCTTACTAATACAATTTTGCTGGTAGACTTAATCAATGAATTCAACTGCCACTGGTCTTGAAATAGAAGGGATTGTGTGCTATTTTAGATGGAGGTATTCATTGTTTATGTCCTAATGCAAGAAAATTACAACAAAAGTTCTCAGTAAGTGCACTGAATACAGGCAAACCTCCCTAAACAATTTAGCAGAAAGCACCTGACTGGCTGTGTCGTTCGAATGACAGTAAACCTGATTTTGAAAAATAAGAAGAAATTTGTACTATAACTTAATTAAGCTATCAATGTCATTATGTAAATTCAAGTGGAAATAGTCAAATTGTTGGGGATGGAATTATTATTTTATGCAATTATTTTTCTAGGAATCCTGACACTATCTGAAGAGTGCAACTCATGGCTGCATCTGACAGTCTTTCCAATGTCTCTGATTTCTTGCAAGGTGGACAATGTCTCCAGAGTTATTGACCACTGAGGTCGTCTCGGTGCATGTATGTCTTCTTCTGTTAAATAAATGCAACAAAAGTGTACATTGTTGTCCAGGTGTGCAAAAACTGAGCAAAAACTGACAAACCTGTAGATGAATTCTCCCAATGCCTGACTTCAGTTGAACGACATTGTCCTTGTCCTTGTTCAGAAGTTGGTCATACACCAACAGAGCAGAGGTGTAATCCTGGAGAGAGAAAAATCAAACAAAATATCTGGCCTCTTCAATTACTTACTTTCCAGCAGAAAGGTAGGTGATAGTCCTTGAAAGAAAATAAAAAGTCATTTTGTGTATCATTTCTAAAGCAGTTTCATTTGAATTCAGAATAGCCAAAATTAACCTTGCATTATTCAAAAGAAATATCCCTGATAGATTTGTCTATAACTTTTGTTTTTAAAATACACCTGCTTGAAAGTGTTTATCACTAAATACTTACTACTCCAAAAATGTTATACATCTCATTTCATCTACTCAGGCTTTCTCTAGGTTGCCAAATACCATTTAAACATTGTCAATATTATGTTTTTGATCAACTCAAAACTTATTCAACCAACTTAACAAAAATATTTCTGGAATACCCTAGTGAGTAGGTTGTTTTCCTGTGCATACTTGTGCCAAATTATTCTTCCCAACAATGTTAAATATCCACCCATGAAATTGATAGCTGGAGAATCTCAAACACATCGCATATATTAACTTGCTTCATAATGAATTGAGAAGCATTGTCAAGCTGCATCCCTCCAGCACATTAGCCACTGTACATACCTGTGGATGGATGGATGGTATTTTACGGACTATCAGCCTTTGTAGGCTATATAAGGCTATATAAGGCTATATAAGGCTACATAAGGCTACATAAGGCTACATAAGGCTATATAAGGCTACATAAGGCTACATAAGGCTATATAATCAGTATAAGAGTTCCAAGTAAGCGCAATTCAAGTCACAATGTCCCTATTTATTCTCCTCTTACGAATCGCGTACGGAGACGCGGTGGGTCAATTCTTACCCCCAACCCACAGGGAGACGCGGTGGGTCAATTCTTACCCCCAGCCCACAGGAAGACGCGGTGGGTCAATTCTTACCCCCAACCCACAGGGAAACCTACTTGTGGAGTGCAGCATCAAAACTTTCAAACGACCGCAAACAGAACTGACCTTGATGATGAGGAATGTTGAGGCAATTCTATACAGAACCTGTTTCTCCCTCTGTTTCCAAAGTTCCATCGATGCTGCAACATACCAAACCACACTGGAAAAATCAAAGACATCAAAAGTATCCTTAGTGCACACCATGAGCATCGACACTGCAATGTTAGCATGCCTCTCTTGGCAGTTTCATCATCACCCTCCACTACACAGGGAAATTAATTATGCTTAATATGCACACGTTTCCTAGTATAAAATCAAGCAAGATTCTCATTTTAGTAATTTTGCAAAATATACTAATACTGTAAAACAAAAAATTCAAGTAAAACTATCCAAATGTACACAAAAAGGATTGAGAAGCAGCAGAGAGAGATGAGTTCAAGCCATCAAAATAGTTTTTTAAGACAGAATGTTTAAAGGAGACGAGTTTGGTGTTGCATAGCAACTCATGCTTGGTAGAGGTTTCAATGGACTGATGTCACTGTGAACTTGGATCAGTAGGCACTGTAAGCTTTACTGTGAAGTCACTGTGAACTCTACAGTAATGTCACTGTGAACTTGGATCAGTAGGCACTGTAAGCTTTACTGTGAAGTCACTGTGAACTCTACAGTAATGTCACTGTGAACTTGGATCAGTAGGCACTGTAAGCTTTACTGTGAAGTCACTGTGAACTCTACAGTAATGTCACTGTGAACTTGGATCTGTAGGCACTGTAAACTTTACTGTGAAGTCACTGTTAACTCTACAGTAATGTCACTGTGAACTTGGATCTGTAGGCACTGTGAACTTTACTGTGATGTCACTGTGAAATTGGTACTCACAAAGGGAGGGTGGCCGGGGTCGGACTGA
>JAWQFJ010012420.1:5000-12500 GCA_034096865.1 Theodoxus fluviatilis
CAGACAGTTACATCCACAAACTTCTCTCTCTGCCAGCACGTACAGACAGTTACATCCACAAACTCCTCTCTCTGCCAGCACGTACAGACAGTTACATCCACAAACTCCTCTCTCTGCCAGCACGTACAGACAGTTACATCCACAAACTCCTCTCTCTGCCAGCACGTACAGACAGTTACATCCACAAACTTCTCTCTCTGCCAGCACGTACAGACAGTTACATCCACAAACTCCTCTCTCTGCCAGCACGTACAGACAGTTACATCCACAAACTCCTCTCTCTGCCAGCACGTACAGACAGTTACATCCACAAACTCCTCTCTCTGCCAGCACGTACAGACAGTTACATCCCCAAACTTCTCTCTCTGCCAGGCGTACAGACAGTTACATCCACACACTTCTCTCTCTGCCAGCACGTACAGACAGTTACATCCACAAACTTCTCTCTCTGCCAGGCGTACAGACAGTTACATCCACAAACTTCTCTCTCTGCCAGCACGTACAGACAGTTACATCCACAAACGCCTCTCTCTGCCAGCACGTACAGACAGTTACATCCACAAACTTCTCTCTCTGCCAGCATATACAGACAGTTACATCCACAAACTCCTCTCTCTGCCAGCACGTACAGACAGTTACATCCACAAACTTCTCTCTCTGCCAGCACGTACAGACAGTTACATCCACAAACTCCTCTCTCTGCCAGCACGTACAGACAGTTACATCCACAAACTTCTCTCTCTGCCAGCACGTACAGACAGTTACATCCACAAACTTCTCTCTCTGCCAGCACGTACAGACAGTTACATCCACAAACTTCTCTCTCTGCCAGCACGTACAAAGAGCTACATCCACAAACGCCTAAGTCCACAAGCTCCTCCCTCTGCCAGCACGTACAGACAACTACGTCCACAAACTTCTCTCTCTGCCAGCACGTACAAAGAGCTACATCCACAAACACCTCCCTCTGCCAGCACGTACAGACAGTTACATTCACAACCAGCTCCTTCTGCCAGCACGTACAGAAAAGTTACATCCACAACCACCTCCTTCTGCCAGCATGTACCGATAGTTACATCTACAAACACCTCCCTCTGCCAGCACGTACAGACAGCTACGTACGCAGTCACCTCCCTCTGCCAGCACGTACAGACAGCTACGTACGCAGTCACCTCCCTCTGCCAGCACGTACAGACAGCTACGTACGCAGTCACCTCCCTCTGCCAGCACGTACAGACAGTTACATCCACAAACACCTCCCTCTGCCAGCACGTAAAGACAGCTACGTACACAGTCACCTCCCTCTGCCAGCACGTACAGACAGCTACGTACACAGTCACCTCCCTCTGCCAGCATGTACAGACAGTTACATCCACAAACACCTTCCTCTGCCAGCACGTAAAGACAGCTACGTACACAGTCACCTTCCTCTGCCAGCACGTACAGACAGCTATGTGCACAGTCGCCTACCTCTGCGAGCAGAGGCACGCAGGAAGAAAACACTCCTCCCGAGAGCTTCTGCCTTCGGTGTCTCAGTTACGGACACCAAGCTCACAAATGCCATGCGCCTGAGCCTCGGAGCGGCCGCACCCAGAAAACCTTGGCGTCGACGACGTCCAGCCATGATTGCTACCAGTGTGGCGGGCGTGGTCACATCATGCGCTGTCCCAGGCGTCGCGTGAAGATATCTCGACGTTAGGCAAAGGCGCCTGGATGAGAAACGGCAACAGCTGTCTCGGAAAGGCTTCCATGAACGGGCCACACTAGTGGAATCGTCCGTGGAAAGGGGTGTGAGAAAGACAGCCAAGCTGGCGGGAAACACAAACAGGCAAAACACAACATCTGATTAACCTGGGTTTTTACGTTTTTTTTTTAAACCGTCACATTCTTCGCTCATTTAATGAACAAATCACTGGGAATTCAATGATAATTAACCAACCGAGATCGCCTGCCAGTCAGATGCTGTTGCTTGCTAGCTTGTATGGTCCTCCAGCTTGGCGGTCTTTCCACACCCCTTTCCTCGAACGAGTGTGGCCCGTTTATGGAAGCCTTTAACCTTCATCATCGACCGGCGTTAGGTACAGGCCATCCTGACGCACTGAGGGCAACATCCACGTTTGTCGTGCTTGCCTCTCTTTCGGAGCGGGAATGCCCATCATCCACTCACGCGTCCTGCAAACAATCATGTTCCCTTTTCCTGCGTTTCAATGTCGAGTCCGACTGCAGACTGACAACGAGGAGTCAAGTTATGTCCTTGGCAACGCCGACATGTCTTTCACACGTGGCAACAATGTGTTCTTCTAAAACTACCTGGTCGTCTCCAAGCGTCATGGTCGATGTCGATCGGATCGATGCCAATTTTGCAATAAGTTTTGGTGACTGCATATCACTCAACGTGGGAGACTTCATAGTTCCCCTGAACGATGAAGAATTGTGACTTGTGTTGCATCGTTTCGATGAAGGAGCTGAAAGCACCGAGAGCTTTTGGAAACCGAAACAGTGCTGGACTAGAACTTTAAATATGGATACGTTGAATAATGTTCAGTTATTTTCCATCTTTACGATAAGAAAACACTTCCACGAAGCTTTCCTCTTTCACCTTCACCTTGCTTTCGTCTGTGTCTGGGTGAGCAAAGGAAGGCCACACGTCATCCATTCATCCAGGCAGAGCTCAGGGGTCGTTCACCGGCAGGTTGGGTGATTTCTTGCTCCGCGTTTGTATGCCTGTTTCGTATGTTTGGACTTCGTATTTGGACTTGATATTTGACAAGCTGCTTTCTGATGTAACAGGAAGGGTTACAGCACTGAGACCGCTGTACTGAGTGTCCTTGAGGGTCTGCTTGTGAACGCGGATGAGAAACGCGTGTCACTCATGGCATTGTTGGACCTCAGTGCAGCGTTCGATACGCTTGACCACGCCATCCTCCTGAAGCGTTTAGAGATATATTTTGGATTTCGTGGCACCGTTCTCAACTGGTTTGCGCCCTACATTCATGATCGGTCTCAGTCCGTCATTGTTGACGGCCTCATGTCAACAACAACCCCCCTTGTTTTTGGCGTCTCACAGGGTTCTGTCTTAGGTCCTGTTTTGTTTACATTGTACTCCCAACCCCTTTGAGACGTAATATCAAGACATGAGTGTGAATTTCATAAATATGCGGATGACACTGAATTGTCAAAGAGTGCACAAATTTGTGATTTTTCTTCTGTGCAGTCATATATTGAGACATGTGTTGACGATGTACTTTCATGGATGAACAGCCACGAACTGATACTCAACACAGATAAAACTGAAGTGTTATCTGTCGGTGCACCATCACGTCTTGGGCTTGTGGGGAGTGAATCCACAGTCATTGGAGGGTAGCTCTATTCCATTCAAGAGCTCAGTTTGGTATCTCGGTTCACATTGACCAGACTTTGTCCATGCACGATCAGATTAGCAGTACATGCCGTGCATGTTTTCTTGAACTGCGCCGTATTGCATCAATCCGTCGATACCTTTCGGACACTACCTGTGCTAGGCTGGTAACTGCCAGGATCACGTCACCACTGGATTACTGCAATTCAGTCCTGGCGGGTCTTCCGGCAGAACAACTAAACCGTCTGCAACGAGTTCAAAACAGTGCGGCACATCTGGTTCTTATGAAAGGCAAGCGCGATCATGTGACACCCCTCCTAAAACATCTAAACTGGCTTCCCGTTAGTTTCCGCTGCCAGTACAAAATTGCTGTTTTGGCGTACCGTCATTTTGATTACACCCTTCTGGCATATCTTTCGGCCTCCCTTTGTACCTTTCACCTTTCCCGTTCTCTCCGTTCATCAAGTGAAAAGCTTCTGAACATTTCAAAGCGTAGTATTAAGTCTTTCGGAGAGCGTAGTTTCAGTTTCATTGCCCCTAGTGTCTGGGATTCTCTGCCAGCTGACCTACGTAATGCACCAACTATGTCCATTTTTAAAATCTCAGTTAAAAACTCGTATGTTTCGTCGTGCTTTTCTGTAACCTCCTAGTTGTTTTTTTCAAATCCTGGTATGATAGTCGTACGAGTGTTGTGCTATGTAGTATGGCTGACGAGTAACGGTGTAAATGTGGCTATGCCTGCGCATTGAGTTCTTGCAAGAAATGCGCGTTATAAATGCTCTTTAGTAGTAGTAGTAGTAGTAGTATAGTAGTAGTAGTAGTAGTATCCACCACCCCCTCTTTCCAGCAGTACTGCATTTTATTGCACTGTGCTGTTGAGTTGCTCTGTTGTGTTGTGTTGAATTCCATTATATCCTATTGTTCTGTTTGCATTTATTGCTTGTATTATATTGTATTATTGTCATTCATCATCATCATCATCATCATCATCATCATCGTCATCATCGTCATCGTAGTCGTCGTCGTCGCACTCATCATCATCATCATCATCATCATCATCATCATCATCATCATCATCATCATCATCATCATCATCCTCATCCTCCTCCTCATCATCATCATCTTCATCATATTCATCATATTTGGACACCATTCGACGTATCATCTATGTACATATGTCATACCCTGGAAACAAAAAAGGAATGTGTTCATAACGTGTTATGAATACTGAGTGTTAAATGGCTGATCAACTTTTAACTCTGAATGTTAGCAGAGGCCCGTTCGTGAGTGTCAACTATTTTTGTATGTTTAAATGGACAGTCGG
Source organism: Theodoxus fluviatilis (assembly GCA_034096865.1). Classification (NCBI taxonomy): domain Eukaryota; kingdom Metazoa; phylum Mollusca; class Gastropoda; order Cycloneritida; family Neritidae; genus Theodoxus; species Theodoxus fluviatilis. The sequence goes on from JAWQFJ010012420.1 coordinate 9,683, forward strand.
CCTGTGAATAAAGTGACTTTCAGTTGTTGTTTTGTAAGAGTGAAGAATTGAAGTCTGTTACTTTGTCCCATTTATAGTAATCTAAGAAAGAGATATATCCTTGGGTATGTAAACTGAGCCATTCAGACTTTGATCTTCAAATGGAAGATGCAAAGCCTAGAAAAATCAAAAGCGTCGCCATGTCTTCAAACGCTCAACCGAAAACACCACACGTGAACATGCGGGTTGTCAAGCGTGCAGTCATTATTTACCGCGATTATTCAGTGTCCATCAAGTCATGCAGCTTTTATAAACATCTTTCTTGTATATGTTACAGGGAATAAGAAAATTTAGGGAATAAGCTTAATCCCTGAAATTTTAAGGGAATAGGCTTATTCCTTGATTCAACTGGGGAGTAAGCTTATTCCCTAAATAAATTAGGGATTTAGCTTATTCCCTGAAATGGGAGGTCATTTTTTTGCCTTATTCCCTGATTAGTTTAAAGCACACAAACAGAAACACTAATACAAGATTTGTTGCTTTAAACATTGGTTTATTCATAAATACACAAGGACCAAAATACAAGATGAAAATATTGCTGCTCACAAACAATGAAAGCCCTTATAAGAAGTGGACAACAAGTCAAAACAATTACATATTCTGCGGACTGGTTAATGTGAACACGAAAGTATAGGACATTCTCATTTCTGAAACGGAAATTAAGCCCGAGTTTCGTTCCTTTACTTCTGGGAGTTCTGGTAGACTGGTAACAACAGAAGTTGATGTGACGATCTCTAGATCGTGACAAAAGAATGACATTAAAGCTCGCAAAAAGATTAATTAGATTAAAAACTAATCGAAAACAGTCATATTAGACTGTTTTAACGTATACTTTCTGCACAAAACCCACAGAAGATAAGTAAACAAACCTCACCGTACGTACCTAGCTGGCTAGCAGACGAACGCGATCGAACCGTAGTCACTACGCCAGCAGACGATCGAGCTAGTGTGATATAATGTTTCATGTAAAGCTCGAATGAGTAGCAGCAGATAACTGTTTAGTTCTGACTTGAATGGACTATTTCGTTTCCCTGGTCAGGCGAGGACAGAAAATTCACGAACATTGAGTCCATGAGTGCATGATCAACTGCCCGCATTCGGCGTAATGTAACGTGTAAGATTATGACAAGAAAATGGCATTAACACACAAAACAAAGTTTCATGACCACTAAATTTACCAATTATATTAATAACTGACCATATTTACACCTACAGCTAGTGCTAAAACCTTACATACAAAGCAAACATACTGCAGGGAGTGTCCCGGTCACGCATCAAAACTCGGTGCACGAGTGTCGGAGCAGATAAACAAATAAGAGAAAAGCGAAACGATCACTTGTGCACTGTTGTCATTTTGAAGAATTTGCGGGGCTCCGATTAGAACTTCTAATAGAAGGAAAACGTCTAAAAGTTGGTATGCCACCTCTGCTGGTCGTTTTGTTGTAAGAGCTCTAAGCATGCAAAACTTGGTAAGATGTTCCTGGTAGACCATAACCCATGTGTATCCTCCCTGATAGTCTATTAAATTCACTTGAGATCTTGATCTAAAGGACTTTGACAGGAGAGGCTTCACAACAATGCCTTTAATAGTAGGTCTTCTTTTTTTCCCCTGACACTGAACGCACAAAGACTTGAACAAAGTGACACTGGCCTCTGTTATGTTTGCATACCTTTTTGCAGCCTCTTTCAACATTTTATCACGGCCACCATGGCCAGTGACAACATGGATGCGCTTTAAAACATAGTACATTTCCTCAACAAATATGAAGTGTGTTGGTTGCACAGTTTCGTCCTTTCGCTTTAGAACGAGTTTGGATACTTGCCCACAGGTAAGAATTCTATACCTTCTTAGAAGGTGCCTTTGATGTTGGGTTTTAGTAGCTGATGTTGCTGCTGCTTCCTTCACTTCATCTAAAATTCTGTGGTACTCATCTCTGGTCAAAAGTAATCTATTTGCTTTCTCCTTATTTTTTAGCACTTCCTCAAGAAATACTTGTTCTTTCGCGTCCATGTTGCTTGGTATGAATCACAGACTAGACTGACCTTTTCAATTGAACTGAATCTGCCCGAGGAAAAATCAAAACACAAACACCGACAACAGTTCACGAAATCATTCTGTATTTATCAAGAGAGTGAGTAAAAGTCAAGAAAGAATTCATTTCCAAGCAAAAGAAGTTTTAAAGAGTGATCACTGACATCGAATTATTTATGGTAAAATGTACACGTCTTTCTGTTTGTGTGTTTTAAACTAATCAGGGAATAAGGCAAAAAAATGACCTCCTATTTCAGGGAATAAGCTAAATCCCTATTCCCTTAAAATTTCAGGGATTAAGCTTATTCCCTAAATTTTCTTATTCCCTGTAACATATACATTTGTCAGGCGGGCAGTCCACCTAGGCAAGAAGAGTCAAATCTCTCTCTCTCTCTCTCTCTCTCTCGCTCTCTCTCTCTCTCTCTGTCTCTCGCTCTCTCTCTCTCTCACTCTCTCTCTATCTCTCTCTCTGTCTCTCTCTTTATCTCTCTGTCTCTCTCTGTGTCTCTCTCTCGCTCTCTCTATCTCTGTCTCTCTCTCGCTCTCTCTCTCTCTCGTTCTCTCTCTCGCTCTCTCTCTCTGTGTCTCTCTCTCTCTTTCTCTCTCTCACTCTCTTTCTTGGTCTCTTTCTATCTCTCTCTTTCTCTCTCTCTCTCTATCTCTCTCTCTGGGTCTCTCTCTGGGTCTCTCTCTCTGGGCCTCTTTATCTGTCTCTCTCTCTCTTGGTCTCTCTCTCTCTATTTCTCT
>JAWQFJ010012420.1:17500-36439 GCA_034096865.1 Theodoxus fluviatilis
AACTTGAAGGTGCGTGTTTATTGAGTCAAAGTCCACTGAGAGGACTGCAACTTGAAGGTGCGTGTTTATTGAGTCAAAGTCCACTGAGAGGACTGCAACTTGAAGGTGCATGTTTATTGAGTCAAGGTCCACTGTGAGGACTGCAACTTGAAGGTGCATGTTTATTGAGTCAAGGTCCACTGTGAGGACTGCAACTTGAAGGTGCGTGTTTATTGAGTCAAAGTCCACTGCGAGGACTGAAACTTGAAGGTGCGTGTTTATTGAGTCAAAGTCCACTGCGAGGACTGCAACTTGAAGGTGCGTGTTTATTGAGTCAAAGTCCCTGGAAGGACTGCAACTTGAAGGTGCGTGTTTATTGAGTCAAGGTCCACTGAGAGGACTTCAAATTGAAGGTGCGTGTTTATTGAGTCAAAGTCCCCTGCGAGGACTGCAACTTGAAGGTGCGTGTTTATTGAGTCAAAGTCCACTGCGAGGACTGCAACTAGAAGGTGCGTGTTTATTGAGTCAAATTCCACTGAAAGGACTGCAACTGGAAGGTGCGTGTTTATTGAGTCAAAGTCCCCTGTGAGGACTGCAACTTGAAGGTGCGTGTTTATTGAGTCAAAGTCCACTGCGAGCACTGCAACTTGAAGGTGCGTGTTTATTGAGTCAAAGTCCACTGCAAGGACTGGAACTTGAAGGTGCGTGTTTATTGAGTCAAAGTCCACTGCGAGGACTCCAACTTCAAGGTGCGTGTTTATTGAGTCAAAGTCCCCTGCGAGGACTGCAACTTGAAGGTGCGTGTTTATTGAGTCAAAGTCCACTGCAATGACTGCAACTTGAAGTTGCGTGTTTATTGAGTCAAAGTCCACTGCGAGGACTGAAACTTGAAGGTGCGTGTTTATTGAGTCAAAGTCCACTGAGAGGACTGCAACTTGAAGGTGCATGTTTATTGAGTCAAGGTCCACTGTGAGGACTGCAACTTGAAGGTGCATGTTTATTGAGTCAAGGTCCACTGTGAGGACTGCAACTTGAAGGTGCGTGTTTATTGAGTCAAAGTCCACTGAGAGGACTGCAACTTGAAGGTGCGTGTTTATTGAGTCAAAGTCCCCTGTGAGGACTGCAACTTGAAGTTGCATGTTTATTGAGTCAAGGTCCACTGTGAGGACTGCAACTTGAAGGTGCATGTTTATTGAGTCAAGGTCCACTGTGAGGACTGCAACTTGAAGGTGCGTGTTTATTGAGTCAAAGTCCACTGAGAGGACTGCAACTTGAAGGTGCGTGTTTATTGAGTCAATGTCCACTGCGAGGACTGCAACTTGAAGGTGCGTGTTTATTGAGTCAAAGTCCCCTGTGAGGACTGCAACTTGAAGGTGCGTGTTTATTGAATCAAAGTCCACTGTGAGGACTGCAACTGGAAGGTGCGTGTTTATTGAGTCAAAGTCCACTGTGAGGACTGCAACTTGAAGGTGCGTGTTTATTGAGTCAAAGTCCCCTGTGAGGACTGCAACTTGAAGGTGCGTGCTTATTGAGTCAAAGTCCCCTGCGAGGACTGCAACTTGAAGGTGCATGTTTATTGAGTCAAAGTCCACTGCTAGGACTGCAACTTGAAGGTGCGTGTTTATTGAGTCAAAGTCCACTGAGAGGACTGCAACTTGAAGGTGCGTGTTTATTGAGTCAAAGTCCACTGCTAGGACTGCAACTTGAAGGTGCGTGTTTATTGAGTCAAAGTCCACTGCTAGGACTGCAACTTGAAGGTGCGTGTTTATTGAGTCAAAGTCCACTGCTAGGACTGCAACTTGAAGGTGCGTGTTTATTGAGTCAAAATCCACTGCTAGGACGTCTCACGGACAGCGACCCCTGGTGGGGGAACAAACCGCCACGGACTGGCTCCCTTCCCTGCAGTGACGTCACGGCCAGTCACGCGTCACGGGAGCTGTGGGTTTCCTGAATCCGGCCCAGAGCTGCATTTACCTGGTGCAGACCACACAGGAGAGAGCTTTGGAGGACTCGAAGGGAGGGCACTTCAGCGCGGAGCACACGGCTGCGGCCAAGACGAACTTGCACCCTTCTTTGCTTGCCTCGGAGCCAGGGATGGCCTCTCTGGCTTCGTCCACACATACCAACTCTGGTCCTGATCTCTCGTCATAAATGCCACCCATCAGGTAGCCCTTGTACTCCAGGTGGTATTCCGGGTAGCAGCTGCTCCTGGCAGGAACCATGAGGGCGACTTTTCGCGTGGGGCTGTAGCACACGGCGCACGGGACGTCCATGTTCTCCTTGTCGCCCGTGGCCCAGTTCCCGTACTCGCCCCCCACGACGTAGGCCTTGTTCTCGCCCTGGATTTGGGAGCGCTGCAGCTGTGGGTCGTCTGGGAGGCAGAGTCTGGTCCTTCCTCCGCCTGAATGCGTGTTGACCCCGCCTCCAGCCTGACCTGTGGATGCAGAGAGAGGAGGCACCGGGAGTGCTCTATGGCAACGCAAACCCCGCCGTACGCGGGGCGATTCCACATGTTACTCACTGACGCTCTCCCCACGATACTTCGCCTACAGCGCTTCGCGCTTCTCGCACGTGCAGGGAGAGATGCTGCCACGCCACCAAGATGCGTTCGGAGAGAATATAAACTGTCCTATCTTGTGTCGAGTTGCTAGCGTCATTCAGAGACATCCTCCTCCAATAGCAGCGCATTTCACTGATGTAGCTCTGCAAGCGCCAACTAAAAATTTCCCCGTGGCATCTAAGATGGGCGAGAACGAGATGGCGAAGTTGTTGACTAAGCTGTACAGAGAGCAGAAATATTTGTATATATTAATTCGTCATTTCGCGAGGCAATGAGAGAGAGAGAGAGGGAGAGAGAGAGAGAGAGAGAGAGAGAGAGAGAGAGAGAGAGAGAGAGAGAGAGACAGACAGAGAGAGAGAGAGAGAGAGCGAGAGAGACAGAGAGAGCGAGCGAGAGAGACAGAGAGACAGAGAGAGAAACAGAAAGATAGAGACAGAGACAGACAGACAGAGAGAGAGACAGAGAGACAGATAGAGACAGAGAGTCAGAGACAGAGAGAGACAGAGACAGAGAGAGACAGATAGAGAGAGACAGAGAGATAGAGACATAGATAGACAGAGAGAGACAGAGAGAGAGACAGAGAGAGATACAGAGAGAGACAGAGAGATAGACAGTGAAAGAAAGAGACAGAGAGAGAAAGAGACAGAGAGAGACAGAGAGAGACACGGAGAGACAAAGAGAGACACAGAGAGACACAGAGAGAGACACAGACAGAGAGAGACAGAGAGAGAGACAGAAAAAGATATATAAATAGAAAACGAACGAACGAACGAACAAAATAGCTTTTTTGTTAGACCTCCGGCCTGTCACAATGTATACAAGTTTGCCTTATCGGCAGTTGTAATTCCTACGGCTTCTTGTCTGCGCATTAAAGCATAGTACAAATACATATCTATTGATCTTATTATATAATAATCACGATCAGAAAATAAACGTCCAACCTTTCTCAAGTCGGTAATGTTGTACAACTATTTCTGCTTAAGATATTCATATACTCGGCAGACATACAACAAATGAAATTTGCATTCGAATTTTTCCCTACAGGCAGAACAAACATACAATGCATCTGGATTGTCGGGATTGAAACGCAATGTGTGGAGGTATAATTCACTAAATCCAGAACGGAGCTGTATCTGCACGTCTCGCAAAGGTTTTATATCAAGCACGAACGGGTACTTTTCTATACCCCATCTTAGCTTTATATGGCAATATAAGCTGTACCCAGCACTGTTTAGCAATATGCAATGCCCGTTTCCAGTCATTAAACAATTCAAGGATCAAACATCTTTTCAGTTCCTTAATAACTGTTTCTTCATTTCGTACACTTTAGCTCACCCATACTCGTTCAAAGCAGTGCTTACACAACATTTTCATTTGATATGCCCAGTTTTCTTAGAATTCATTTGCATGTTGTGTATCATATGTGGATATCAAAAACTGTCCATACGGAGTAGTCGCAACCAGTACCTTACTAAACGTATGATTGCATTTACCTGAAGTGGATACCTACCAGTTTCACCATAAACAATTATGTTTGGTGCCTGTAGGCTACAGGAAGATTTAGGAATCTCTTCAATATATCCAAGTACTGAACATATTTATTGTGTGAAGGCCGCCGGCCCATAACACATGATTTTAAATGCGAAACGCGGAGAAACACGGCACGAACGAAAGAGTTCATCAAAACTGGCATCCAGCATTGGTTTGAACGAAATGCACGGAAAACGGTTAGTAACTGTGTTGTAAACATCACTGGAGTCAATTCTTCGGTGCTGTTTGTAAAGGCAGCTGACGCGGCGGCGGCCTGCCTGGTTCTCTGGCAACTCTGTGACGCTAAGGAACATCTGATCTGGGACGGCTTGGATGACCGTAGATTCTTCGGACTTCTGTTGATGATGTTTATAGGATGGTATTTTGTACTTCTTCACGATCACCCACGTGATCAGCAGATGACGACTGGAGGGATAGTGTGCGATCTGTTCCTTTTTCGGTGCAGCCAGACTCTTTTTTGCTCGTCGGAGCACCTCTTTCTTCTTTGCAGCTGTCAAAGCAGTTTTTCATCATCTCCTCAAACTTCTTTCCGAAAGCAACTCCGAAGTTCTCGAAATCTTCCAGGGTAGCCTCCCTGCTAGGTGAAATCGGTGAAGCATTGGCAATCGCGGCAGTCTCTGTGTTCACCTGTGGGACAAACGAAGCTTGAGCGGGAACATCTGGGAGGGAGGATGAGGCTTCTGCTACCTTGTCACTCCTGCAACTTTTGGGGTCAAAGGTCAAGACCTCCGTAGCGTCATAGCTTGGTGTTGCGCCTGCACGGGATTCTCGTGCAACATCAGGAGCGACAACGGAGGAATTCGCGACATAAATATCAGCGTAATTCAAAGTTGAAAAATTGTCATTCTGCCTCTGCTCACCCCTTCTTCTGTGATTTTCCGCCCGCTGCTGGTCTCGTCGCCGATGTGCAGATGTTTTGCTTCTCCACAAACCGCCCGTGTTGCTTGTTAACAAAGGCCGACCATCACTATGCATGAGACTTAAGACAAACACGGTGTTTCCGCCTTTACCGTCCACCTTCCATAAAGTAAGCGCCTCATTCGTACGCAGAGAAGTTAGCAGAGTCTCCAGGGCAGCTGGAAGTCCAGCGACTGGCATGGTGACCTGTTGCTACGGAGAAACGCTGAAGCAGACCAGAGCTGACCGCAACACGTCTTAGCGGCGCGCGAGGGCTAGCCGCTGTGTGGAGAGAAAGAGAAAGAGAGAGAGAGAGAGAGAGAGAGAGAGAGAGAGAGAGAGAGAGAGAGGAGAGAACTGAACTGAACTGATCTGAACTGAACTGAACTGAACTATTTTAATGTGTAGGCCACCGGCCTATTACATTGGCGAGAAAAACGCGAACAGAACAGAACTATGTACAAGAAGTACATCAAAAACTGGCAACCCGTTTAGGAAGCGCACACGGGTGAATAGTCTCTATCGATGAGAAAATTCACGTTCTCCGTGCAGCCCGTGTGGGCTGTTGTCGCGTCGGCGGCGTCCTGCTCGTTTCTGGGTTGTTTTCGCTGGCAGCATCATTGCCAAGCTGGCAAACAGCTGATCGCAGACGAAGTGTAGCTCCTGTCGGAGACGAAAGGCAGGTCTTTTAATGGGATGTTTCACGATCCCTCAGACGAACGGCAGAGGTCGACGGTAGAAGCGGAGTTAGGTCTGACACAGCACAAACTTCGGCAACTCCACTCTTCAGTGCACTCATTTGCTCCTGCAAGGCACGAGAAATGCCCTCAGAAATCTTGCTCATCACATTTTGAAGGTCTTCCATTATTGCTTCATTGCTACGAGGTGGTTTTGTAGCACTGTGAGGGTCATTTTGAAGGGATGACATTTCTGTGGCAAGTGGATCCTTGTGCGGAACTGAGGCAGCTACTTCGTCAAGGTGGTCGATATAGTTCGAGGGGACAGAGGTCACGGACGACACGCTGACACATTCCGCCGGCACATGGGAGCGAGGATTTAGTGCAGGGACAAGGTCGGTAACAGTTTTCGAAACAATGAATTCAGATTTATTTTGACTCGAAAAAGCATCAGCATGGCTCTGCTCACCCTTCTGACGATGTTTTTGTGCTCGGTGTTACTCCCTACGTCTCTGTGCTGGTGGTTTCCTTCTCCAAAATCCACGCCGTTCTCTCGTGAGTAATGGCTGACCGTCGTGCTGTCTGAACCTCAACACGACAACTACTTCCAGCCTCACCGTCTACTTTAAAACTAGTGAGTTTCTCCGTTGCCAGCAGGGATGTCAGCATTGCCTCCATGGCAACTGGAAGTCCAGTGACTGGCATGATGCTAACTTTGATTACACAGTACTGTAAACTGGCCGGAGTGAGGGAAACATGTCCTACCGGCTCGAGCGCAAACCATGGGAGAGAGGAGAGAGAGAAAGAGAGAGAGAGAGAGAGAGAGAGAGAGAGAGGAGAGAGAGGGAGGGAGAGAGAGAGAGAGAGAGAGAGAGGAGAGATAGAGGGAGGAGAGAGAGAGAGAGAGAGAGAGAGAGAGAGAGAGAGAAAGAGAGAGAGAGAGGAAAACTTAGATGTTGCACTATTCTCTTGCAATATCCTGTTGTACTGGGGTTCTCCTAGCTTGCGCTGGGAAGTCGAAGTTACAAACGCTGGTGGTCGTTTTTGATAAATTTTATTCACGCACTGGTCGATGCTCAGTGGTGACAACAAACAGTATTACTCGCTTCACTCTATGCGCAGTGCTGCAGAGGACTCACTCCTTACACAAAGTTAAGCTCTCACCTTAACTCTGTCGCATCTGCTGCTCATGTCTGAATCTCTCTCGCTTTGTCGCGCTTTATATACCTAAACACAGGTTCCACATCTTTTGTGAATAAAGCGGCACATTCTCTAGAAGCTCTAGCTGGAAATCGACTGACGTCACGTGACACAAGACAAATTTAGCCCAACTCCACCACATGCCAGGGCAATGACCTGACCGATATAAACAAACCGACCACTCCGCAATCCTCTCACACAATCCAGAACCTTCACAACATAGCTCCTCCCCTAAAGACCAAAACGACCTCGTCGGTCTCACTACATCTACAATTACGCAATTAAACCTATAAAACATCATGAACTAACACCTCAAAAATACCCAGCTAGCAACATCAACAACAATAACAAAATACCGTCAAAAGTCAATTCGCAGTCCAGGTAGTCCATGGATGAAAGAGTGAGTGGCATAAATGCAAGACCTGACACACGGGCGTAAGTTTCCTTGCGGTAGAATCTGCCCAGTCCATGGGGTCAATGTCTGCAAGACCACTGTCCACACTGTCACTGATAGGTACAGTACTCCTCACAGGAAGTGAGGTGGGCGCATCACACGCCGCCCTCGCCGCGTGTATGCCTGCACGTCCTGATACAAAGTCTCCAGGCGCGTCGTCGATCGGGTTAGGGCGGCGTCGTGGCGACTGCCACCAGTCCGACGGTAGATCTCCCTGGTACTTCCAGAGGCGGGCACGGTTCACATAACGTCCTGCCTGTGGTCGGGCCAGTTTGGTGGTGCATCCCTTCTCAGCCCGTGGGTTGGAGAACCACGGTGCAGTGCCATCAGGAGTGGTCTGGTGATGGGCCTTGTGGTCTTAACCAGTCTTCATTCCGTCCACGCTCTGCTGCAGGTGTGTCCATGCGCACTTTTGCACTGCCTGCAGCATACCCTGGAGCGGCTCCACATCCTGGGGCACTTCACGGGGGGTATCCACTAATGGCCTGGCAACCATTGCAGAACTGTCAGTCTTGCTAGTGCCACTACGGCGACTGTGGGGTCTTGTCCATGAGGCACAGATGGCACAGCGCCGACACAAGTTGTGAACGGACATGTGCCGACCGATCCAAAAGTTTCGCTCACAGACGCGTCGATACGTCTTCTGCCTTCCGAGGTGGCCAGCTGCTGGGTCATGTAGCTGTCTCAGCGCTTCTGCCTGCATGGCTCTCGGCAGAACAGTTAGAGAGCGCCAAGTTTCTCCCTTCTTATCCATCCACTTTCTGTACAGCACTCCATCCGTTAGCTGCAGGGCATCCCACTGGGTCCAGTACGCCTTGTGACGGGACTGGTAACGGCGACCTTCTTCCAGGGTGGGCGAACAGGCCTGTCCTCCATCCAGCGGATGATGGGCTGCAGGTTAGTGTCCTGTCTCTGTGCGGCTGCCAGAGGCGTCTCTTGAGCGGCGATCTGCCTCAACGCTCCCGAGGGCAGCAGTGAAGCATTCCCTTCACCCCCAAGACCCTTCAACTGCACGTGGTCCCCATCAATCAGCAGGAGGGACCGTCCCCAGTCTATCACACAGCAATGCTTCTGCAGAAAGTATGTCCCCAGGATGACATCATCTTCTACATCGGCGATCACAAAGGGGTAAGTAGTAACAAGCTCGCCGACCTTCACCTTCACTGTCGCGACGCCGTGCACAAGGATCGGTCTGTGCATGACGTCAGTGAGCACCATCACTGATTCTTCTCTCCTCTCGAAGGGACACAGACCAGTCCTCAACACAGAAATGGTCGCTCCTGAGTTGATCAGTGCCTGATGACGGTTGCCGTCAATGTGAACCTCGATCGACGGTCCTCCTTGGTCTACACGGAGACTCTTCAGCCGATGACTGATGAGATGTGGGGCGGTGGAGGCAGGGGACGCCGGACTATGCCCCCTAAGCCCGGCGCATCCTAGTTTTCCTGGACTGTGGTGTCTTCTTCTCCCCCTGTGGACAGCGGCGAGCGATGTGAGCTGTCTTGTCACAATTATTACATCTGATCTGCCCTTGATGTCCATCCTGACGGGAGGAACGGTTTTGCATCTCCTCCAGCAACTCAACAATTAGCTGACAAAACTGGGTCAGAGAGAGAGTATCGCCGTCACCCTCCGGCTTCTTCTGACTGCCAATGGCGCTGATCCTGTGAGGGTAGGAAGTTCGCTGGGTCGCTTCTTCACACCGAACGATGGCCTCGACATGGATAGCAGTGTAGACTGCCTCCGCCAAGGTGGTGGGAGCCAGCACCTGCACCTGAAGCTTCGCTTCATCGTCAACGAGGGCATCTAGGAACTTCTCCCAAGTCAAATCGTCGATTGCCTCCCTGTTAAAGGCAGGGTGAGCTCGCCTCACCAGCCTCTCGATGTCGGCCCCCAACTCAATGAGCGATTCTCCCTTTTTGCGCTTTCTTGTGTAGAGTACTGCCTTAGCCTGGTCTACATTCCGAGAATCTTGAAACCTGTCACAGAGGGTCTAAACGAGGGCAGTGTAGTCGTTCCTGCCTTCGGGCAGAATGGTTTCCAGGACTGTCAGCGCTTGTCCCGTCATGATGAAGATGAGGAAACTCGCTTCTCCCATTATCCCCAACCGTTGATCTGCACGGTCACCTTGAACTTGATGTGTTAGGCATCCCACGATGCTATCTCGTCGTACGTTTGTGGCAGCTGCACTGGACGACCGGCTGGGGTGTATACCTCTTCCTGGTTTGAAACAAACGGTGACGCCTCGGCTCGGAGTTACGTGGTTATCTTGGGTATAAAGTCTGGCTGGATAGGAGAGGCTTGGTTTTGAGTCTTCTTTCTCTTCCAGCTTTTTCTCTAGTCTGCAGATGGTGGTGTCAAGCCGGGTTACTTCTCCTTCAAGGGAGTCGAGGCGTGCTGCTTCTTGCTGGAGGTTAGCATCAATAAGATCTACCTCCTCTCCTAGGCGAAATCTTACTGCCTCGATTTCCCTCTGCAGTCCCACTGTCCCGGCGTTGATGGTCTGCAGCAACTCTTCCTGACGTTCGACTTCTTTTTCTCTCCGTGCCTCTTTTTCTTTTTCTTTTTCTTCGAGCTCCTTCCGTTTGCGGTATGTAGCCTCTTCTGCCTCCTTCCATTTGCGGTATGCAGCCTCTTCTGCCTCCTTCCGTTCGCAGGATGAAGCCTCTTGCTGACGACGTTCGGCTTATTCTAGCTCCTTCTGTTCTCGGTGTCGTTTTTCCTCCTCCTGGGCTTTTCTCTGCTGTCTCTGTTGGTCGAGCAGGAGTTTCATCATCATTGCGATGTCTTCCATTGGTTTTTCTCTCACCTCCGCATGTCCGGCTGCTCGAGTCAAGCGTTTCTCGCAGTCCGTACTTTGATTGTTTGCCATCTCGGGAACCAACGTTGCACTCTTCTCTTGCAATATCCTGTTGTACGAAGGTTCTCCTAGCTTGCGCTGGGAAGTCGAAGTTACAAACCCTGGTGGTCGTTTTTGATAAATTTTATTCACGAACTGGTCGATACAGAGCGGTGACAATAAACAGTATCGTCGTACTCACTTCACTCTATGTGCAGTGCCGCAGAGGACTCACTCCTTACACAAAGTTAAGCTCTCACCTTAACTCTGTCGCATCTGCTGCTCATGTCTGAGTCTAACTCGCTTTGTTGCGCTTAATATACCTAAACACAGGTTCCAGATCTTTTGTGAATGAAGCGGCACATTCTCTAAAAGCTCGAGCTGGAAATCGACTGACGTCACTTGATGAGACAAGACAAATTTAGCCCAACTCGACGTCGTGCTGGGGCAATGCCCTGACCGATATAAACAAACCGACCACGCTGCAATCCTCTCGCACAATCCAGAACCTTCACAACATAGACTTTGACTTTGACTTTTTATTCTTTTTAGGCAGACCGCCCATTACAATTTTGCATGAGAGATTACAGAAAGACGAGTCATATGATACAAAATCTCCTGCAGTTTTCCTCTCGACGACTCACAGTATAGTGGATATACATAGCCACATTTCTTAACGTTATCATTTGTAGTGGTTATCAATTGAAAAATATTTATTCCTGCATTCAGATGTTGTCCAAGGAATATTTGTCGTATGTCATCATAGTCTGTACATTTAACCAAAAAGTGGTTTTCATCTTATTTTCTCGACAAAAGGGGCATTTCGGGTCATTGCTCAGTGGAGTAAAACGGTGCTTACTTTTCTTTAGGTTGTTGACACCAAACCAAAACCTTGAATAAGCATCACGAAACTTTTTATTTGTTATAATATGCAGGTATTCTTCTTCTCTGAAGAAAATTTTGAACAAAGCGTACCAGCTATATCTTTCACTAGCGACATTTTCCTCGTGCCATAGTTGGCTGTAGCAGTCGCGGAGTATCAAGAGGAGAAGGGGAAAATAGAGTGAACGAGATGACAATGTGGAGAAGGAGGGGACAATGTAAAGAAGGAAGGGACAATGTAGAGAAGGAGGGGACAATGTGGAGAAGGAGGAGACAATGTGGAGAAGGAGAGGACAATGTGGAGAAGGAGAGGACAATGTGGAGAAGGAGAGGACAATGTAGAGAAGGAAGGGACAATGTGGAGAAGGAGGGGACAATGTAGAGAAGGAAGGGACAATGTAGAGAAGGAGGGGACAATGTAGAGAAGGAGGGGACAATGTGGAGAAGGAGGGGACAATGTAGAGAAGGTGGGAATAATGTAGAGAAGGTGGGAATAATGTAGAGAAGGAGGGGACAATGTAGAGAAGGAAGGGACAATGTAGAGAAGGAGGGGACAATGTAGAGAAGGTGGGAATAATGTAGAGAAGGTGGGAATAATGTAGAGAAGGAGGGGACAATGTAGATAAGGAGGGGACAATGTAGAGAAGGAGGGGACAATGTAGAGAAGGAGGGGACAATGTAGAGAAGGAGGGGATAATGTAGAGAAGGTGGGAATAATGTAGAGAAGGAGGGGACAATGTAGAGAAGGAGGGGACAATGTAGAGAAGGAGGGGACAATGTAGAGAAGGAGGGGACAATGTAGAGAAGGTGGGAATAATGTAGAGAAGGAGGGGACAATGTAGAGAAGGGGGGGACAATGTAGAGAAGGTGGGAATAATGTAGAGAAGGAGGGGACAATGTAGAGAAGGAGGGGACAATGTAGAGAAGGAGGGGACAATGTGGAGAAGGAGGGGACAATGTGGAGAAGGAGGGGACAATGTAGAGAAGGAGGGGACAATGTAGAGAAGGAGGGGACAATGTAGAGAAGGAGGGGACAATGTGGAGAAGGAGGGGACAATGTAGAGATAGAGGGGACAATGTAGAGAAGGAGGGGACAATGTAGAGAAGGAGGGGATAATGTAGAGAAGGAGGGGACAATGTAGAGAAGGAGGGGACAATGTGGAGAAGGAGGAGACAATGTGGAGAAGGAGAGGACAATGTGGAGAAGGAGAGGACAATGTGGAGAAGGAGGGGACAATGTAGAGAAGGAAGGGACAATGTGGAGAAGGAGGGGACAATGTAGAGAAGGAAGGGACAATGTAGAGAAGGAGGGGACAATGTAGAGAAGGAGGGGACAATGTGGAGAAGGAGGGGACAATGTAGAGAAGGTGGGAATAATGTAGAGAAGGTGGGAATAATGTAGAGAAGGAGGGGACAATGTAGAGAAGGAAGGGACAATGTAGAGAAGGAGGGGACAATGTAGAGAAGGTGGGAATAATGTAGAGAAGGTGGGAATAATGTAGAGAAGGAGGGGACAATGTAGAGAAGGAGGGGACAATGTAGAGAAGGAGGGGACAATGTAGAGAAGGAGGGGATAATGTAGAGAAGGTGGGAATAATGTAGAGAAGGAGGGGACAATGTAGAGAAGGAGGGGACAATGTAGAGAAGGTGGGAATAATGTAGAGAAGGAGGGGACAATGTAGAGAAGGGGGGACAATGTAGAGAAGGTGGGAATAATGTAGAGAAGGAGGGGACAATGTAGAGAAGGAGGGGACAATGTAGAGAAGGAGGGGACAATGTGGAGAAGGAGGGGACAATGTGGAGAAGGAGGGGATAATGTAGAGAAGGAGGGGACAATGTAGAGAAGGAGAGGACAATGTAGAGAAGGAGGGGACAATGTGGAGAAGGAGGGGACAATGTAGAGATAGAGGGGACAATGTAGAGAAGGAGGGGACAATGTAGAGAAGGAGGGGATAATGTAGAGAAGGAGGGGACAATGTAGAGAAGGAGGGGACAATGTGGAGAAGGAGGGGACAATGTAGAGAAGGAGGGGACAATGTAGAGAAGGAGAGGACAATGTAGAGAAGGAGGGGACAATGTGGAGAAGGAGGGGACAATGTAGAGAAGGAGGGTATAATGTAGAGAAGGAGGGGACAATGTGGAGAAGGAGGGAACAATGTAGAGAAGGAGGGGACAATGTGGAGAAGGAGGGGACAATGTAGAGAAGGAGGGGATAATGTAGAGAACGAGGGGACAATGTAGAGAAGGAGGGGACAATGTGGAGAAGGAGGGGACAATGTGGTGAAGGTGGGGACAATGTGGAGAAGGAGGGGACAATGTGGAGAAGGAGGGGACAATGTAGAGAAGGAGGGGACAATGTAGAGAAGGAGGGGACAATGTGGAGAAGGAGGGGACAATGTAGAGAAGGAGGGGACAATGTGGAGAAGGAGGGGACAATGTAGAGAAGGAGGGGACAATGTGGAGAAGGAGGGGATAATGTAGAGAAGGAGGGGACAATGTGGAGAAGGAGGGGACAATGTAGAGAAGGAGGGGACAATGTAGAGAAGGAGGGGACAATATAGAGAAGGAGGGGACAATGTAGAGAAGGAGGGGACAATGTGAAAAAGGAGGGGACAATGTGGAGAAGGAGGGGACAATGTGGAGAAGGAGAGGACAATGTGAAGAAGGAGGGGACAATGTGGAGAAGGAGAGGACAATGTGGAGAAGGAGGGGACAATGTAGAGAAGGAGGGGACAATGTAGAGAAGGAGGGGACAATGTAGAGAAGGAGGGGACAATGTGGAGAAGGAGGGGACAATGTAGAGAAGGAGGGGACAATGTGGAGAAGGAGAGGATAATGTAGAGAAGGAGGGGACAATGTGGAGAAGGAGGGGACAATGTAGAGAAGGAGGGGACAATGTGGAGAAGGAGGGGACAATGTGGACAAGGAGGGGACAATGTGGAGAAGGAGGGAACAATGTAGAGAAGGAGAGGACAATGTAGAGAAGGAGGGGACAATGTAGAGAAGGAGCGGACAATGTAGAGAAGGAGCGGACAATGTAGAGAAGGAGCGGACAATGTAGAGAAGAAGGGGACAATGTAGAGAAGGAGGGGACAATGTAGAGAAGGAGGGGACAATGTAGAGAAGGAGGGGACAATGTAGAGAAGGAGGGGACAATGTAGAGAAGGAGGGGACAATGTAGAGAAGGAGGGGACAATGTAGAGAAGGAGGGGATAATGTAGAGAAGCAGGGGATAATGTAGAGAAGGAGTGGAAAAGGTAGAGAAGGCCTCACCTTTATAGATCAGCTGAGTTTCCTGGGGACAGGCAGAGTTGCCCCACCGGACAAAGGTGGCGCGGCTTCCGTTGGAGGTCACCTCGTCAATTTGTTTCTTCAAATCCTCTACTTCCTTCTTCGAGACGGTGACATTGCTCGTCAAGGTCTCCCTCTCTTGTTGCAGCGCCTCAAAGTCCCGCTGCAGACGTTGGCTGTCAACGGTCACTCTGGAGAGAGTGTTTCTGAGACTGTCAGTTAACGTTTTGACGTTGTCATAGTTAAGCATCAACTCACTGTTTTGTTTGCGGACTTTGGCCAGCTCCTTCTCATGAGCTTCGTGGAGTTGCTTGAGGCGTTGCAGGCTTCGGGGGTAGCCTCTGCTGTACTCCCTCAGAGTCACCACTAGTAACCTCAGCTCCTTGTTGGTTTTCTTCAAAGCGTTCAGTTTTTGCTGAAGAACTTCAAACTCTCTCACGCTGGATGTCATCTCCGTCGTCAGCTGCATGAGCCGGGTTATGGCATCCTGGTAGCCTGGTCCAAGCTCGCGCCTCCTCTCCTGGGGCGATACGCCCTCGTTACTGGGGCCTGAGAGCAACAGGAGCATGCAGAGAGCATGATGTTGAAAGCAACAAGAGCATGCACACAGCATGAGGTTAAAATCAGCAGGAACATGCACACAGCATGAGGTTGAAAGAAACAAGAGCATGCACACAGCATGAGGTTGAAAGCACAAAGAGCATGCACACAGCATGAGGTTGAAATAAACAAGAGCGTGCACACAGCATGAGGTTGAAATAAACAAGAGCATGCACACAGCATGAGGTTGAAATAAACAAGAGCGTGCACACAGCATGAGGTTGAAAGCAACAAGAGCGTGCAGACAGCATGAGGTTGAAAGCAACAGGAGCATTATAATTAGACGCTGCAACACATACAAAGTTTCAGCAGAATGGACACCAAAATTAGATTGACGGCTGAAAAAACAGTTTCAGTAGAATGAA
Organism: Theodoxus fluviatilis; assembly: GCA_034096865.1. Lineage (NCBI taxonomy): Eukaryota > Metazoa > Mollusca > Gastropoda > Cycloneritida > Neritidae > Theodoxus > Theodoxus fluviatilis. Next base: position 32,796 of record JAWQFJ010012420.1, read on the forward strand.
CACCATCGGAAACCTGACTTTTCAAAATGTTATTTTAATTTTAACCAGCTGTTACAACCAATGTTGGTATTAGCTTAACATTCCTGTTACGGGGCATTAGTGACCACTACACAAATTAATTTAAGAAAAAACTTTATCCTCAAAATTGATTGAAATATTTATGATCAGCCATTGGATCTATTTAAATAAAGCGTATTATCCAGTCAACATACATCTATCATGTACATACTGCCCAATTATTGTAATTGAGTAATTGACTGAGGCATTAGTGACTCCACCAATGGGGCATTAATGACCACTTGAAGAAGCATTCACTAAGCCAATACCACTCAGATTCTTATTTAATCAGCTGAATTAACATGATCGTCTTGCATGTGAGATCTGATGAGTAAACTCTTGCAGCTAGCTGGCTCTAGTCTAAGCAGCACCTTCTTTTTTAGACTGAGAGAGGACAAAATGTCTATGAGTGATATAGAAGCACTGTTCATCTAAATGCTTGTACATCCAATGAAAACAACACCAACTGCATGTCTAATTGATTATTTTCTTTCTCCACAGATTATCTGCTATGCGGACCTGATATTTTAAAATGTCATTGCTAAGTGTCCAGGAAGTGTCCATGATGCTCAAGTGCTGCAGGAGTCTCCCATGTTGCAAGCTTTTGAAAGCCCCAACAAACCTATTGAAGGATTTTGCCTTGGAGACGGGCCACATTGAAATTGGCTTTTAACCCCCATTCTCAATCCATGAAATGGAACAGAGAGTCAGTCTTTCCTGACGAGCAGTGAAGTGCTTCACAAGGCGCCTCTTTTATGTTTCGTGTTTTGTTTATTGCCTGCTATTTAATTAATTGTATTGTATTAAATTTTTCTTTTATTTCAACTGTACAGTGTGCGAGTGTTAGAATGCTTTGTATGAGTGTGGATTTTTTTTCCATTGTAAACGCCATGAACTTGCCTATTAGAGAAGGTATGTGCGTACAAATAGTCTGTATTATTATTATTATTACTACAACAGCCACAGTTTTACAAGGCATACAGCGGAGCAATGCACTGGCACTGCCAAGAGGCACTAACACTGCCTGGAATACTTTCATCTTAATTAAGATTAAGCATGCAAAATCATCACAGTATGCCTGATGCTCCACGACAGAGCCCATTTACTAAAGCCAGAGTTACTTCCTGATGCCCAGGATGCCACCAATGAGTCACAGCCTCCGGAGGAAGAGACTACATATGATCAAGTCATGGACCTGACAAAAGGACTGGGGTGACTGCAGGAAGAATCATCCATCAAGGTCTTGTGGATAATTACTTTTCATGGTATGTCAGTTTGGTCATGCTTATTTCATAGCAATAAAAACCGCTGGCGCTGAACCTCCAGGTTTTGGCATTTAAGAAAAGATTGGGTTCGAACCCGCAACCTCTCGAGAAAAGAGGTGGAAAACACACATAAAAACACAACAAAACCACAACCTCTCGAAAAAAGAGAAGAAAAAAAAAGTTTCAGCGCAGAATCAAACCTGGTCATGCATGACCAAGAGTCGAACGCTCTACCAGCTGAGCCATTAGAGAATTGCAATGACGGAGTGTTTGTAAAGCATGTAAATCCATTTCTAAGCTATCGGCCCAGGAACAATCAACCATATATTTTAAACATGATGGATAGGTTCAGGAAGCTCCTATTATGACATGCTTTGCTTTCCTTTGGCATGTCATAAACGCTGAATTAACACTCCGGCACCGGATCGGCAGCAAAAATACGCTTGACATCCACACGCAACGATTACACCGAGACCGCGCAATCGAGCGATTTTCACTTACGTGAAGCGAGGTCAGAATTTAGAGTTACGGCCCTTTTCAGAGCCATGGCAACAACGCTTCCACGTGTAGTCTATGCGTGAGACCTGCCTGTCGGATTTTAAAATATAGGAGCTTTCCCGACCTACTGATGCATTCAACATACAGCTTTGAGAAATTAATGCTGTTCATGGCTTACATTTTCTTTGGATGGGGTTTCTAGTATCCCGAAATACAGCGTTTTCTGTGCAAACATGCACGCAACGAAGCGGTGGTGCAGATTCTTTGCCGCGTACGTATATCTGCGTTGACCTGCATTCGATGTGTAAAAAGTTGAAACTTTCCCGACCTACTGATGCATTCAGCATACAGCCTTGATAAATTAATGCTGTTCATGGCTTAGTTCGGTCCCGGAAAATCCTGTTTCTTCGCAGAAAACGCCGTTGTCGTGCTCGGAGAAAAAAAAATGGCCGCCGTAATATTATTTACACGCGTTTAGGCTCTATCGGACCTCGGAGGTGCGATAACTTTATACGCGAAAATTCGTATAGGATAGGCCGTAACTCTAAATTCTGACCTCGCTTCACGTAAGTGAAAATCGCTCGATTGCGCGGTCTCGGTGTAATCGTTGCGTGTGGATGTCAAGCGTATTTTTGCTGCCGATCCGGTGCCGGATCGAGAGCAAAATCTGCTTGCAAACGGGTATGTATATAGGCGCCTTAAAATCCCCCTTCCTTCCCGGTCTTAAAAAAGTTTGGAAACCCACCCCCCAAAAAAAATGAACTGATCCGCCCCTGAGGATAAACGCGATTAGTCCACTAAACGGACCGACGTGCATACAGGCCCTGGACGCCTAAGCAAGCCGAAGAATTCTATTCTATTCTATTCTATTCACCCTCCTTCAAAAATCTCCTCGCAAATGACGTCACATTATTCGACGTCAAATGATAACGTCACAGATTTTGCAAAATGGAGTCTGTTGAATCGTTTTCATTGAAACACCAAAATGTAAAAAAGTCACTTTCTTTTAAAACCTCGATTCTGAAAATTTGATAATATTGAATGGGACCTAACTTCCAGTCAGTGTGCAAAATCTCAAGGAAATCCGTCCAGTAGTTTTTGAGATATAGGCCGTGGAGACGGGACAGACAGACAGACAGACAGACAGACACACAGACAGACTAATAAAGTCTGTAGGACCTCCAGTAAACCTGGAGGGAAAATGCCACTAATCCTCGCACTCTCCGCAAAATGTACATTCTCTGTCTGCATCGTGGTCAGGATTGCGCAGGTTTGACCCAAGTGCAAAATTTCCAACACGGAAACGTAAAAATGCATCCCTAAATTTTATATATATTTATGTAATTCAAATAACTCTCACACTGTAGAGAGTGCTTAAAAGATCATAAAAGGCAAGTCTTGTTACTTTCACTAATTTTCATGTGCCATTCTTGCAGGGAGCAGTCACAAAGTATGTCTTAGTGATCAAATAAAGCTCTTTTAATTTATGTGCCCACAATTTGTCCACACATAACCAAATCCAAGTCTTGACAGACATTGTTCAACTTATTTTACCCAATTCAGCTTCACACACACACTTTCTTTTGACAGCATTAAGTAGGCTTGCTTTGGCAGTCTACTTTCTGACATCCTGCTCAGCTGAAACCAGTATCTAATCGCCCAAATGATAGTGTTAATAAACATTGGGTATCTACCCAGTTCACCACTGCACATGACATTTGGAGTTTTTATAGAAACATTGAGAAAGCGCTTGCATGCAAACATGTGCGCCTTCTCAATACTTTCTCTTGCCTCCAATCCCCACAACTCTGAACCATAGAGTAA
>JAWQFJ010012421.1:0-5000 GCA_034096865.1 Theodoxus fluviatilis
CAACCGACGCGAAGGGAGCTCGACACTCAGGATGAGCTGCCTTCTGAAGATTAGGGAGACGAGGATTTCGCCAGCGTGGTGGAAGACGATTCACTTCAGAAGCCGACGTCAGGTACGACTCCACTATCAGTGTGGCAGGGCAACTACGGGACCCCTTGAACTAAAAAAGCAGAGAGATAGGAGTGCCCTCGAACCTGATGGTGTGGCCGATGCCCATCGCTTTCGTGGAGATGTGCCCATATTGATTAGATCTCAAACCACGATCGTAATTCTGGAATCAGCTCGCAAACCTCCAGGCCTATGTTGGACCACGTCAATATTGTAAGCTGGAATGTGGGTGGTCTTAGTGCTCGTCTAAGTGAACCTGGATTTGCGAGCTATATATCTGAATTCGATATTTGTTGCTTCGTTGAAACATTCACAAAGGATTCATTTGATTTCTCAATCTATTTTGATGACTACATGGTGATGAACAAGCCTGGTATTAAACTCTCCTCACAAGGAAGGAGGTCTGGAGGCGTAATAGTGCTTGTGCGAAAATACCTTGCCAGGCAGGTCACAGAAGTGCAGACACAGTATGACAATATACTGGTCTGTCGTCTGTATTATCACGAGCCGATTGTAGTTATCTGCGTCTATGTACCTCCATCCGAATCTCCGTACTATGTGGATAAAAATGTATCATGTAGTATCTATCTAATAAAAAAGCTGATGTTGGATCTGGGGCAACGCTTTCCAGAAACAATGCTAGTATTATGTGGTGACTTCAATGCCAGGCTGGGGAACTGGTCTGCACACAACGAACCTGATGACGAAGAATTTGACAATAATGACCCAGAGTGCGTGTGTAGCAACTTCAGGCACCCTAGAAATTCAGGTGACTCTACAACAAATAATTTTGGGTTAATTTTGAGGGAACTTTGCCGGGTTCACCATCTCTGCGTTTTGAATGGATGCACGAATAGTGACAATGAGGGGCGAAACACTTATTTCACTATATGGGGAGAGTGTTATAGACTACTGTTTGATATCCGCTTGTTGCCTACCTTTCGAAATGGACCTAAAAGTAACTAACCGCATTTGAATCCGACCACATGCCACTAGAAATACATTTTGGGCAAAAAAACGTGAACCTAAGAATTTTAATATGCCAGTCGGCAAAATACTATGGGACCTCTTCAAAGTCGAGGAGTTTGTAAACCAGATTTGTAGCAAGAAGTTTACAAACCTGATGAAAACGGCATTAGCTAAATTGGAAGATTCCATAGAAGAGGCATTAACCCTTTTCATGGACACCATATGTGCAAGTATTGAGTGCATGAGAAAAGAAATTAAGTTTGGAAATGTTATTCATCACACATGTCATTCAACTTGGTTTGATAGTGAGTGCAGAGAAGCACGACGCAAAACTAGAAAGTTCCTAAACAGATACAAGGCAACACAATTTCCGCTTGACAAAGATAAATATTTCGTCAGCAGGCGTGCCTACAAAAGTATCATTTGTGAAAAGAAAAATAATTACAGAAATTCTATAAGTCGTTCGTTGTTGACAAACTTTAATAAATCAAAAGAATTTTGGACCACAGTTAAAAGACCTGGACGCAAAGCTGCTTCCGCAGTAGATATTGAAATAAACGTCTGGAAAGACTACTTTGAACGAATGTTTAAGGGTAACACTCATTGCCGTAACGAAGTATTGCCTGACCAGGAATACATAGAGCATCACGACCTTGATGCTCAGATTAGTATAGATATCAGAGCAGCAATTCAGTGCATCAAAGCACGGAGGGCACCTGGCCTGGACGGAATTCCGGGAGAGTGCTTTAGAACAGCATGCGACAAAATCCTACACAAACTGTTTAATAAAATATTCGATACTCGTACTTTCCCCAAACAATGGTCTGAGTCGGTAATAGTCCCAATCTACAAAAAAGGTAATAAACTAGATCCCGACAACTACAGAGGCATCTCTCTCCTGCCCATTCTAAGTAAAACATTTTCATCCATTTTAGCGAGACGTTTGCATGACTGGTTAGAAACGGAAGAAAACGTATGTGCTGAACAAGCTGGATTTCGACCAGAGCATTCGACAATTGATCATGTTTTTACCTTACATTCTAACGCAATGAAACACGTGTATGGTCAAGGTAGAGGTAAACTCTATGTCGCTTTTGTAGACTACAGAAAAGCTTTCGATTCCATTAACCGTTCTCAACTTTAGAATATAGTAGTATAAAACAGACTGTCTACTAAATTTACCACTATGCTAAAGGCAATGTACTCGAACGTACAATCCTGTGTTAGATGGAACCATCAAGATTCCGACTTTTTTCCATGCTCTGTTGGCGTGAAACAAGGGTCCAAAGAAAGCACTTCAATTTTCTTAATGTATATTAACGTTGTGGCCGAGTATGTTCGAGCACACGGTAAGCATGGTGTGCAGATACCTGGCGCGACTGAAGCATTTGCTTTACTGTTTGCTGACGACATTGCCTTGTTGTCTTCAACAGCAACTGGGCTTCAAAATTATACAAACGCACTCGTCTGTATATCAAATTCACTTGGTCTTCAAGTGAATACTAACAAGACGAAGGTAATGGTTTTTAGAAGAGGTGGGTACCTGGCCGAAGGTGAAAGATGGTATCTGAATCACGAGAAACTTGAGGTAGTCAACAGATACAAATACCTCGGCTGTATCTTTACCACCAAACTCTCGAAAAACGCGTCTGTGGAAGAAACTGCTATGAAGGGCAAGCAAAGAGCGGTGCAGATCCTAAAAACGATGTGGCTGCTTCACAACTGAAGCCCTAAAGTCTATTTTAGACTATTTGACTCGCAGGTACAACCCTCCTTACTTTATGGTGCAGAAATATGGGTCCTGCAAAGACAAGACGAAATTGAAAAGGTACACGCCTTTGCAAGCAAGAAATTTTTGGGATTGGACACCGGAACAGCCAATCACTTTATGCATGGCGAACTGGGCAGATACCCCATGATGATGAATAGTACCATTAAGGTCATAAAATATTGGCTAAGATTGATGCAAAGCCCCCAACTAAGCTTCCCAAGCAAGCACATACGATGCTATTACGGGCGCGTATTCCAGACTGTAAGTACTGGTCCTGTCTAGTAAAAGAAACTGTATGCAAGTATGGTTATATGTATGTTTGGATGAACGGAGGAATGGGAAATGAGAAATGCTTCCTAAAGCAACTTGGGCAGAGATTACAGGATTGCTACCGTCAGTCTTGGGAGGCATGCAATCATAGTAGTGAAAGATTCTCAAGCTATTCTACCTCTAAAGATCTGTTTGGTCTGGAAGAATATTTCAGTTATTTTACTATCAAAAAGTTTCGCGATACCTTTATTCGTTTTCGGTTAGGAATAAATCATCTTGGGGTCAACCAGCGCTACATCATCAACGACAGGAGGAACATTACTTGTCCATCTTGAACGTGGTGGAAGATGACAGCCACTTTCTCTTTGACTGCTGTGTTTGTAGTAAACTAAGAGAAAAGTACATCACACCCCACATACATCCATCCATATTTAAGGAGGCACGATAGCTGGATGTTGAAGGGATCAAGCCTCCGGACAACAAGGGATGTAGCCATGTTTATTTTCTACGCTCTGAAACTTAGAGAGGAGAAAAATGCTGTACTTGTGCATGGATAGAAATTAATATTGCACTGTTTTAGTGCAACCTCTATCCCGGTATTCATTTATGACAAAGTTGGAGATGTACATGTTGACACACACCAAGTTGTTCATCAATTTCAAATGGGTTGTGGCCTTCTGAATAAAGTTCGTTCGTTCTCTCTCTCTCTCTCTCTCTCTCTCTCTCTCTCTCGCAGCCAGTGAGAGATATCGTTGGTACTCTTCCTTCAAATCCACCTTTGGACAGGAAGAATACATTAATAGCATTACGATTAAGAAATTCCGAGATTCGTTTGTAAGGTTCAGGTATGGTATTAACGATCTGAAGAATAATAGACATCGTTATGATGGGATAAGGGAGGACAAGAAGTGCCCCTTTTGCATCGATAATGAAAATGAAGACCATATACTGTTAACATGTACTTTTTACTCAGACCTCAGAAAAAAATACCTTGGGCAATAGCTGCACACAGGAACATTCTGTACAGGTACACAGCTACTCAAAATATCGTGTGATAGACAAACTAGAGATGTGGCTATGTATGTCCATTATGCTTTGAAACTCCGGGAAGAAAAACTTTCAGTTGACACATAATGATAATCCTGCGGTTAACTGTCCATCACATACATTTTGTGTTTGTGATCTCATTATTGTAAAGGGCGGTCGGCCTAAAACAATAAAAGTCAAAGTCAAAGTCTCTCTCTCTCTCTCTCTCTCTCTCTCTCTCTCTCTCTCTCTCTCTCTCTCTCTCTCATATGACGAATCAGCAGCAGCAGGTGTGCGTGGGGTACAGCATAAGACCGGGGCTATTTATACAAGAAGAGCGTGCGACAAATCGTCACGTGCTGTCTTTAGCTAAAGTTTACCCAGGGGTGCGTTTCTTACGGTAGGAACCTAGCTGGATCTTGCGAGGACTAGGGCGGCGTCAACATAATGAAAGCAGATATAAATGTGGTAAAATGTTTGACACTCGTTGACACCAGCCTATTACTTGCTAACTAGGAAGATTAAGCAATGCGCCCCTGGCCTCGTTTCTCTAGCAGAGAGCACTCTAGCATCAGAGCAAAAGAACGCAGGAAGATATTCCTTGCCACCATCTGTATGTTTGGAATACGAAAAAGTAATTGCGCCATCAAACATTTGTGACGACGCACGAAAAAACAAGACTAAAAAATTAGAAATTTTGACAAAATAAAATGTTTCGACCACAATACTTTTCATGCATTCATGCATATTCCAGGAACAGACAAACATTGGCATATTAACAGAGGAAATGTTTAATATCTAACGGTGATGATAAAGCTCACGAAATCTTATACGCGACATAAAGCGCTGGGCCCGT
>JAWQFJ010012421.1:7500-12500 GCA_034096865.1 Theodoxus fluviatilis
ATAGAATTTCCCCCGGACCCTCCCCATACTCCAATTCAAGGCTTGGTGAATAAAGGATTAAAAAGCGGTGGATGGTCGAGTGTTGGGCTCGAAATCCGGTCTGATCCCCAAGATTTTGTCTTTGAGGAGAGATAGATAGATAGATATAGATAGATAGATAGATATAGATAGATAGATAGATAGATAGATAGATAGATAGATAGATAGATAGATAGATAGATAGATAGATAGATAGATAGATAGATAGATAGATAGATAGATAGATAGATAGATAGATAGATAGATAGATAGATAGATAGATAGATAGATAGATAGATAGATAGATAGATAGATAGATAGATAGATAGATAGATAGATAGATAGATAGATAGATAGATAGATAGATAGATAGATAGATAGATAGATAGATAGATAGATAGATAGATAGATAGATAGATAGATAGATAGATAGATAGATAGATAGATAGATAGATAGAAAGAATAAGAGAGAGAGAGATTGATTGATCTTTATTTCGGCCGATGACCCATCAAAATAAAAGCTTACTGATTAAACAAGTCATAAAGTTTATATGTACATGTGTATGTATTGAACATCTGGTTTCGATTTTCTGGCTAAAATACAAGTGACAGTTCCAGCCTTCTGCACACATTTCCATAAAATCAAGTAATATTTACATTCTACATCAACAAAATCTCTAACTACAGTGTACAAATTCAAGAGAGAGAGAAGGGGGAGGAGAGAGAAAGAGAAGACGAAATTTGAACCTTTCAGTTTCCATGGCTGGATTTGGCTAACACTGACAGTCAGGTGCTGGTGTGAAGAAGTGACTGAGGAAGTTTATCTGAAATGCTTCAGTGTGATTATTATCTCGCCAAGTAGTCCAAGTAGTTAATAGTGTTCACAAACTTGATATGTTGTCACCCGGTCATCTGAAATGCTCCAGTGTGATTATTATCTCGCCAAGTAGTGTTCACAAACTTGATATGTTGTCACCTGGTCAACCACCCGGTTCAATCACAATCACTCAGAGAGTAGACTTGATTTACAAATCAATTGGGTGATCCGACACTTCTAACCAAATCAATTGCAAACTAAAATCAGGGATGCCACCTTTTTATGACAACTTTTTAAATGCCAACTTGCAAGAACATTTCTTTGTTTGTTTTGTGATATAGGATTTACTGCTAGCACTACACATGCTTTTTGGAATAGCACAAACGGTTGAAGATTAAAGTTATTTCGTAATATATGGCTATGCTATGCAGTGAGAGGCACGCACACACGCAGATTTGGCTAACACTGACACGCAATTGATTTGACACACTAGGCAAGGTTTCTGCCTATTCTGTAGATTTTGCCTAAATTGTACAGCAGTCGTGCCTAAATCGAAACTTTGCCTAATTTCATGACTTAGGCTGCCTAATTGATGAAATAGGCAGCCTAAATCATGAAATTTCACAAGTTAGGCAAAAGTCAACATTGATTTCACAGATTAGGCACAGCCATTGCCTATTTCGCGAATTAGGCAAGAGACTGCCTAATTCAAGAACTTAGGCACTTTCAGGATCTAGGCACGACACAGAGAGAGAGAGAGAGAGAGAGAGAGAGAGAGAGAGAGAGAGAGAGAGAGAGAGAGAGAGAGAGACAGACAGACAGACAGACAGACAGACAGACAGACAGACAGACAGACAGACAGACAGACAGACAGACAGACAGACAGAGAGAAAGACAGAGAGAAAGACAGAGAGAAAGACAGACAGACAGACAGACAGACAGAGAGAAAGACAGAGAGAAAGACAGAGAGAGACAGAGGGGAGAAGAGACAGACAGACACACACACACACAGACACACACACGCACGTGCGTGCGAGCACGCGCGCGCACACACACACACACACACACACACATACAAATAAACACATAGACAGACACAGACACAAACAGACAGACAGATACACAGACACATAGACACACAGAGAGAAACAGACAAACACACACAATGTACAATGACAAACACATACACAGACAAACACACAGACACAAAGACAAACACACAAATACACACATCGGCAAACACACATAGACAAACACACAAACACGCACACAGACACACAGGCACACACACACACACAGACAAAAAGACAGACACACAAATACACACATCGACAAACACACATAGACAAACACACAGACACACACACACACACACTCACACACACACACGCGCGCGCGCGCGCGCGCACACACACACACACACACACACACACACACACACAGACAGACACACAGTCAGAGAGATGAACGGAGGGACAGACAGATAGAAGGACGGACGGAAGGACAGACAAACATGCAGGCAGACAAGCAAGTAGGCAAACAGGAAGATACACTTCAGCAATTAGAGCGCCGCTGTCGCTGCATGTCCTTGGTATTTTCCGTCCAGTCAACACAAGTAAAAAAATCCTCGACATTTAGTGACGGCAAATACAAACCAAGTTAAGACACATCACGTCGAAGATAGTTGTACAAAATCTCTATGTATGCCAATAAAACACAAGACGTTGTGATAATGCTTGCATTTTATTCAGAGGCACCAGTATAGAATTCAAAATTTACATCGGCAATGAAATAACCTCATGTTATCAACACTTACAAGCAAGCAAACTATCTGGACTTCTTGAAAAAGCAAAGCACACTGTAAGGTTTCTACATATTTTCAGGCGAGATTTTCATTATCACGTTTAAGTGATTAACTTTTGAGGAATTTGCCTGTGCTTTAACAATTTCAAGGAAAGTATCTACTCTTTAAACCATGCTTGAAAAAAAAACAACGACGGCTTTCTTTTAGAATTCCACAGAGATATCTGCAGTTACTACATATACGCAGGAAAGAAAATACCAAATTACTACAAAGCCAGCTATGCAGTCCTACAAGAAATCTCATACATGGGCTCCAAGGTATAACATAACGTTTATGGGTCGTCCTCTATTCAGACTCTAAATTGTTTGACATCAGCCATCATGAGGCTACAGGACCCCAACTGCCTTTATTCAGGACTCCTGCCGTCCCAGCCCCCTCGAGGTGGCCCTTGTCCACCAGATGAGGACTGCTGGCCACCGGATGGTCTTCCCAGAGGCCTCTGCCCATAGTTAGGCTGTTATCCGTTGCTAGGCTGTTGTCCAAAGCCTTGCTGCTGTCCATTGCCCGGGCGCTGTCCAAAGCCTTGCTGCTGTCCATTGCCCGGCTGTTGTCCATTGTTAGGCCGCTGTCCAAAACCTTGCTGCTGTTCTTTGCCCGGCCGCTGTTCAAAGCCTTGCTGTTGTCCATTGCCCGCTTGCTGTCCAAATCCTTGCTGCTGTCCATTGCCCGGCTGTTGTCCAAAGCCTTGCTGTTGTCCATTGCCTTGGTGCTGTCCATAGCCTTGGTGCTGTCCAAAGCCTTGCTGTTGTCCATTGCCTGGCTGTTGTCCAAAGCCTTGCTGTTGTCCATTGCCCGGCTGTTGTCCATTGTTAGACCGCTGTCCAAAGCCTTGCTGCTGTCCATTGACTGGTCGCTGCCCACCAGAGGGTCGTGGACGCCTCGGACCGTCGGATGACCCCTGAGGACGCTCCTGTCCACTCTGAGGCATTTGTGACTGGAATCCCTGTGGAAATAATGGCGTGCTGCATTGAGCAGGGTGTGGGAAGACCACGGTGAATACACTTAAAACGCATCTACCGTTGTTGTTTGCATGGTTGGGAAAATGCATTGTATTATGTTATATAGGAATTTGAGCTGTCAACTATTGATTTCGTTTTCCACTTAGACTGCAGTGCTGAAGCAGAGGAATGTTTCTGGTCGCATCTTTTGTCATTGGACCTTATACACGAGAGGACTGGGAAGGCCGCGTTTTCATTAAGTAACACACCTAGATGTAGTCTGACTACTCCCAGACAGAAACTGCGCCTCAGAAACTGCAGACAGAAACTATGCCTCAGAGGCTGGAAACCTTTAATGAGCCTCAGAGGCTGCAGACAGAAAATGTGCCTCAGAGGCTGCAGACAGAAACTGGAGACAAAAACTGAGGCTGGAGACAGAAACTGGAGACAGAAGCTGTGGCTGGAGACAGAAACTGCGCCTCAGTGACTGCAGACAGAAAATGTGCCTCAGAGGCTGGAAACATACCCTGGGCCTCAGAGGCTGCAGACAGAAACTGTGCCTCAGTGACTGCAGACAGAAACTGTGCCTCAGTGACTGCAGGCAGAAACTGTGATTCAGTGACTGCAGAGAGAAACTGTGCCTCAGTGACTGCAGAGAGAAACTGTGCCTCAGTGACTGCAGACAGAAACTGTGCCTCAGTGACTGCAGACAGAAACTGTGCCTCAGTGACTGCAGACAAAAACTGTGCCTCCGTGACTGCAGAGAGAAACTGTGATTCAGTGACTGCAGACAGAAACTGTGCCTCAGTGACTGCAGACAGAAACTGTGCCTCATAGGCTGCAGAGAGAAACTGTGCCTCAGTGACTGCAGTCAGAAAGTGTGCCTCAGTAACTGCAGACAGAAACTGTGATTCAGTGACTGCAGTCAGAAAGTGTGCCTCAGTGACTGCAGAGAGAAAGTGTGCCTCAGTAACTGCAGACAGAAACTGTGATTCAGTGACTGCAGTCAGAAAGTGTGCCTCAGTGACTGCAGAGAGAAACTGTGCCTCAGTGACTGCAGTCAGAAAGTGTGCCTCAGTGACTGCAGAGAGAAACTGTGCCTCAGTGACTGCAGACAGAAACTGTGCCTCAGTGACTGCAGACAGAAACTGTGCCTCAGTGACTGCAGACAGAAACTGTGCCTCAGTGACTGCAGACAGAAACTGTGCCTCAGTGACTGCAGACAGAAACTGTGCCTCATAGGCTGCAGAGAGAAACTGTGCCTCAGTGACTGCAGTCAGAAAGTGTGCCTCAGTAACTGCAGACAGAAACTGTGATTCAGTGACTGCAGTCAGAAAGTGTGCCTCAGTGACTGCAGAGAGAA
>JAWQFJ010012421.1:17500-31905 GCA_034096865.1 Theodoxus fluviatilis
AGCTGGTCGCTGATATTACTGTTGGTCAGGTGGGGGTATGAACACGTCATGTCCGCTGCAGGAAAAGCTTCACGTAACAGTCCGCCCTGTTGTTGTAGGCTGCGCCAGTGGTCGAGATCTCGCGCTATATCTTTTTTCTTCAGAGCAGTGTAGAGACTTGGCGGGTCGGTGAAACGTAGGGAAATACAGTCATCATCTTCTGCTTGGACGACTGCCGCGAACTCGTCCCTCTCTGCATCAAAGACAAAACAAATCCCCAGACGCAGGCAGAGCTCATTAAGTTCGACGAAACTAGATCGCGGCCAGTTCACCTTGCTATTCTTCTCGAATCTTTTCCTGTCGTCAATCTTGTACCCTGCAAAGTTGTCGTCTTCAGCTGTCGCGGGTGGAACTTTCCTCTTCTTCATATGCAGGTGAAGGCTATCCTTTGCTCTCTCCCTCACTTGTCTGTCATCACTGTTCAGGGCAGACAGGAAGAATGACACCTTTTTAGCGTGGTAAATAGTCTTGGGTTTTAGTAGACCCAATCCGCCCTCTTTTCTTGGTGTAAAAATGTGGCATCTAGTTGAAGAACAGTTGATCTTCATACATACTGTGATGAATGGAGAGATTTTGTTGTAAGTTAGTTGTATGAATAAGTATATGAGCCAGCCAGCTCTCAAACCTAGCTTTAGATAACCCAGCCAGCAGTTAGGAAATTGTGTCAGGGTGGGATTTTGAAAAGGACAAAGGAGATTTGAACGTTTCTACTGCGTCGTGCCTGTGCCAAAAATAGGACTGGTCAGTGTGTGTAGACAAAGGAGCCCAATCTCGTGACGCCGGCCTCTGATGCAGGTCGCGTCATCCACATCTCGTGACCAGAGGAGACAAAAGAATCCGGCTTGTAAACAAGGTCCCATGACCGGGGTCTCGTGATGAGGGCAAGATGGCGTCTGGAGCGCGATTGGTCAGCACCGGACACTGAGTGCATCTATAAAACCCTCCCCGACCCTCTCCCTCTCTCTCTTCCTGCCAACACCTCGCGCCACACCTGCCCGCCGCACCTGACCGTGCGACGGAAAGCGCTGGAGGACCACCGGACGGGGACGGAATGCGAATCCGCCGCCCAGCCGAGAGAGCATCAGGCAGTCAGGCCTGATTAGCCCCGACCCACGCCATGACCACGGTTCAAGCCTCAACGCCCGCCCCCACGCCAACCGCCATGATGATGCAACTGACCACGCCAAGCCCGACCTACTCCACGTTTCACCTAGGAGGGGAGACGAAAGATGGAACCCTCCCTTCCACCAGCCTCACGCTTCAACGAGCCCTGACCCGGCTCTAAATCACCCAATTAATGGCCCACCGTTTCTTCACCCTGTCAGAAAGACACTTCATTCAACGGCGGTCAGCAGAGACTGACTCAATCAGATAAGTTGTATCACAAAAGCTGGCTGGCTAAACCTTACATTTCGATACCTTAAATTAGTTACATTAAGAATTATCATTTCACCTGCATTATTAAAAGTCATCTTTAAAGTTCAATCCACACTTTCTCCTCTGTACGGTCTTGTTCACTTGCATGGCATGGAATGAATGAAAGAATGTTATGGAACGGAAAGAAAAACCCCTAGACGAATCTCTCTTGAATGGGAGATAAAGAGCCCCGTTCGTAACAATTGGGAGCTCAGTCCGGAATTTGAATCATTGGTAAAATTGTGTAACAATTGGGTAGCTCAGTCCGAGATTTGAATCATTGGTAAAACTTTGTAACAGTTGAAATATTCATAAGAGATTTGAATCAATCATTCCATCCACTGTAATAGAAATTTGAGCTGTGAGAAACTGTTTTTCTAGAATATTGACCTATTGGAAAAGAGTGAGCGAGCTGTGTTTCTGAACGAAAGATTGTGTTGTCAACTCTGTTACTTTGACTTGCTTCACCTGTGAAAGGAGCTCATGCATTTCATTGTGTACTGATCAGACTGACAATCGACGTGACATTTTTGCTTAGGTGATGACAGGTAAGAATTAGAATTTTGGACAACCTTAGCTGAGTTTGAAGATAAGTCATGGACACAGTTACGAACTTTATCACCAACTTAGATGTACAAATCCTAAGTAAAGCCACAAAGAAAGAATTGTTGCAGATTGCCGAGCACTTTGAAATCAGTATCAAAAAAGGGAGGGTTGAGATCATCAGAGCACAATTGATAGAGGGTCTTAGAAACAAGGAAATTCTTGTAGATTCAGGGAAGGAGGCAGAACTTGATTTTAACATGGCAAGTCTAAATCAAGCAGAAGAACAAGAAGGTCAAAATTCTGGTCGTTCGACACCAGGGAGTAGAAATGGAATGGCAAGCATGCCAGACCCATTAGAACTTAGGAAGCTTGAGATGCAGCATGAGATAGCACTAAAGCAGCATGAGATAGCACTAAAGCAGCATGAGATGCAGCAGGAGAGGGCACTGAGACAGATGCAGCTGGAGATGGAGATGCAGAAAGAAGTTAAGCTTAGAGAACTAGAACTGCAATCCAGAGATAGGAGAGAATCCAGTGGTAGTAGCAGCAGTGAGTCGGTCACCGTGAAGGTGGACAAAGTTCCAGCATTTGATGAGGCAAATCTGGAAAGCTACTTTGAGTATTTTGAGAAGACTGCTATCACCTGGAACTGGCCCAGAGCAAAGTGGACAGCACTCCTACAGTCCGTGCTAGTAGGAAAAGCACGCGACGTTTTTGTTTCCCTAACTACAGAAGACAGTCAGGACTATGTGAGAGTGAAGGAAGCTATCTTGAGGGAGTACCAACTCGTACCTGAAAGCTATAGGAAGAAATTCCGTAGCCTGCAGAAAGCAGAGAGAAAAACTTTCAGAGAATTTGCTCATGATCTAAGAACCACGTTTGACAGGTGGTTACGGGCAGAAGAGGTGGGAAATAGCTATGAGAAGCTCAGGGAGACAATGCTCATGGAGGCGTTTCATGAGAGAGTGACTGACGATCTCAGGATGCATCTCTCAGATCGCAGGGTAGAAACCCTAGATCAGGCCGCTACGGTATGCGACACGTACGCGGCAGTGCACTGCCAAGTAGGGAATGCAGGGAGAGGGAATTCTCCAGCACAAGGGAAGTTCGGAGGTGGGAAGCCTCACCAGAGAGCATATGACCATTCTAAGAATGGAAGTCATAGTCGAGGGAGCCATGCAGGGCATAGGAACCAGGGTGGAGAGAAACGGGAAGGGATAGACCTTTCCCAAATCCAGTGCTATCGATGTAAGGAATTCGGCCATTTCTCCAGAGATTGCCGTCTTAACCAACCAACGTCTCATTCTATGTTTGTGTGTTGCGTGTTCAGGGAGCAGCCCAAAACGCAGTGGCTAGGCAGGGAGGGTGTAGAACCCCAGAAAGGAGACGAATCTCGCCCGATCACCGGTCTCGGACCGAGAGGGGAATTCGATCCTTACATCAGTCAAGGACTGATAGGATTGCCAGGCGGAACGAAGCAACGTGTCCGAATGCTTAGAGATACTGGCGCGAATGTGACGATAGTGCGCGGTGATGTACTGCCGTTCAATAGCCGAGAGACAGACAGGAGGACTTGGTTGTCAGGAATCATTCCTGGAGTCGGGAAATACGTTCCCACCCATCAGGTAGAGATAGAGAGCGCTCTAGTCTCAGGAACGGTGCAAGTAGCAGTTCTAGATGGGATGATAGGCTGTGGAAGCTTTGACGTCATTTTGGGTAATGACTTAGTGCCGCCTGCCAGGCAGGTCGAGCTAACCCTAACTTCACCCCAGGTGGTGACAGTAGCTAGGGAGAAGGAGACAGGTTTCTCAGCATGTGAGGTGACACGTGCGCGTGGAAGAGAAGCAGAAAGGGAGACAGATATCTCGGAGACCTCCCTAGGAGAGAATGTAGAGACAGTAGTCCGAGGAGAGAAATCAGACCTAGAGGTCAGAGACAGGAGTCAGACAGAGAAGTCGGACACAGAAGTCAGCGACGGGAGTCGAAAGGAAGAGTCAGATACAGGGCAGGACAGCGACGTACCTAGCCAGAGATCGGAGGGGAATACAGAGGCGGATGCCAGTACAGGCACCCCAGTAGAGGTAAACTCCAGCAAGGAAGACAACCTGTTAGAGGAACAGACGGGAGATAGAGAACTCAAACCCCTGTTTGAGCAAGTCATCCCCCAGGAAGTAGTGCAAGTGGAGAGAGGAGACAGAGAAGAAGCAATAGTGCAGGTGGAGAGAGAAAACAAGGCAAGCGTGAAAGCGTGTCTGTGTTTATCGGTTCCTGCCGATAGTGGTGTGAATGTCATGAAGGGTGACAGAGCAGAAGAGAGCAGCGAGAGTGACCACGTTGGGATGGAGAGTGAGAGATACCAGAGAAGTGTATCGAGCAAACGCTATCCACGGCGAGATGTCCAATTGAGAAGAGTGCCCGAGGCTAGCTTAGGAGGTGAGAAATGTGTGCCTTTCCCAGGGGTGACAGTGGAACGAAGAGACGTGTGTGTGAAAGAAGAGGAGGAGAGGACAGTTGAAGGAATGATGAGTGTACTACAGCCCCATGTGGCCATGGAGGACTGCAAGAGGGAGGCGAGGACTGAATCTCGTGTAGAGACAGGGATGGAAAGTGCCGAGCCCAGGGAGACCCCAGGTGGCGGGTGGACAGTGCGTGTTAATGACTGTCCCGGCGAGGCAAAGCAGAGAGGGAGAAGAGGGCGTGAATGGAAGAAACGGAAGAAAGGAAGAGAAGTCTGAACTTGGAGGAATGGTCGAATGGGGATGAGAAAATGGATATGTCTGTCTGACTAGACCTATAGTTCACTAGCTGACGACAACGACCAGAGACATATGTAACCTTTCACAGGTAGAAGCAAACATGTGTCTATCCTCCTGTGTTTTCCCCTTTCTGTCTTTGCATGCCACTGTATTGATGTATTCACAATGGATAGTGATTAGAAAATATGTAACTGTCAGAGAAGGTTACAACCTTATATGAAGTAGACTAATGATGTGTTGAATAGTCAATTACCCCATCGTGAATTCCAAATCCCCTGTAATTCACGACCTTTAGGTGTGGAGGTGTGATGAATGGAGAGATTTTGTTGTAAGTTAGTTATATGAATAAGTATATGAGCCAGCCAGCTCTCAAACCTAGCTTTAGATAACCCAGCCAGCAGTTAGGAAATTGTGTCAGGGTGGGATTTTGAAAAGGACAAAGGAGATTTGAACGTTTCTACTGCGTCGTGCCTGTGCCAAAAATAGGACTGGTCAGTGTGTGTAGACAAAGGAGCCCAATCTCGTGACGCCGGCCTCTGATGCAGGTCGCGTCATCCACATCTCGTGACCAGAGGAGACAAAAGAATCCGGCTTGTAAACAAGGTCCCATGACCGGGGTCTCGTGATGAGGGCAAGATGGCGTCTGGAGCGCGATTGGTCAGCACCGGACACTGAGTGCATCTATAAAACCCTCCCCGACCCTCTCCCTCTCTCTCTTCCTGCCAACACCTCGCGCCACACCTACCCGCCGCACCTGACCGTGCGACGGAAAGCGCTGGAGGACCACCAGACGGGGACGGAATGCGAATCCGCCGCCCAGCCGAGAGAGCATCAGGCAGTCAGGCCTGATTAGCCCCGACCCACGCCATGACCACGGTTCAAGCCTCAACGCCCGCCCCCACGCCAACCGCCATGATGATGCAACTGACCACGCCAAGCCCGACCTACTCCACGTTTCACCTAGGAGGGGAGACGAAAGATGGAACCCTCCCTTCCACCAGCCTCACGCTTCAACGAGCCCTGACCCGGCTCTAAATCACCCAATTAATGGCCCACCGTTTCTTCACCCTGTCAGAAAGACACTTCATTCAACGGCGGTCAGCAGAGACTGACTCAATCAGATAAGTTGTATCACAAAAGCTGGCTGGCTAAACCTTACATTTCGATACCTTAAATTAGTTACATTAAGAATTATCATTTCACCTGCATTATTAAAAGTCATCTTTAAAGTTCAATCCACACTTTCTCCTCTGTACGGTCTTGTTCACTTGCATGGCATGGAATGAATGAAAGAATGTTATGGAACGGAAAGAAAAACCCCTAGACGAATCTCTCTTGAATGGGAGATAAAGAGCCCCGTTCGTAACAATACATACATACATACATACATACATACATACATACATACACGCACATACACACAGGCGTATTACCTGTCCTTGTCCGCGCTCTTGACCAGAACCCCGCTGTCCACCAGGAGATGGACGTCTGCCCCCACGTGACCCATCATCCTGCATACAGAGGGAGAGGCGCAGTAAGTCCAAACACTGTCATGCAACACTTCTGCGCAGAGACGAAGCGTGTCCTGTTTGCTTTAGCAGCTTACCACAGAGGTGTCGTCACGCCAAAGATAGCCCCGTTCCTATCATCAACATCATCATCATCGTCAGCAGCAACAGCAACAGCAGCAACAGCATTACACTCATCCTCACACTCAAAATCATCGTCATTAGTATCATCATACTCATCATACTCATCATATTCATATACTCGTCATCCGTCGTCGTCCGCCCGTCGTCCGCCCGTCGTCCGCCCGTCGTCCGCCCGTCGTCCGTCCGTCGTCCGTCCGCCGTCCGTCCGCCGTCGTCCGCCGTCGTCCGTCGTCGTCGTCGTCAATCGTCAATCGTCAATCATCATCATCATCATCATCATCATCATCATCATCATCATGATGATCAACAGCCTCGTCGTCGACGTCATGATCATCATCGTCACAGCCGTCGTCTTCGTAATCATTTTCATTACCATCATCATCGTCACAGTCGTCATCATTGTTTTCAATGTTGTCAGCATTGTCTTCATCATTGACATTGTTGTCCTCACTACCACCATTGCTGACAATGCTGTCACCATCACCTCCACAATCATCTCATACAACGCCGTTGTCGTCACTTACATTATTATCGATACATGTGCAATTAACGAAAAGTTATTACTTCCACCACCACCTTTCTCGATACCGTCACCTCCAATACGATCATAATTGTCATCGTCAGCTTCGTTGTATTTGTCGTCACTGTCAGCGTCGTCGTCATCATCATCTTAATCATCACCTCTACTACCATCATCACAATCTGCATCATGATGTCGTTGTCTACGTCATTATCAATAAGTGTGCCATTACTAACACTGTCATCGTCGCCACTCTCATCGCCCACGACGCTGCCACCTTTAACATCATCATCATCGTCGTCGTCATCGTCGTAATCGTCTTTGTAGTCGTCGTCCTTACCTGATGGGCCACCGTGGCAACTGCGAGAAGCGCCACCAGAACGAAGACTGTCAGCTGCATGTTGCTAGGATACCAGACGCTGGAGCAAGGGAGACGACTCTGAACGCTCTACGAGGAGGCAGAGAACTCATCCTCACCTGG
Source organism: Theodoxus fluviatilis (assembly GCA_034096865.1). Lineage (NCBI taxonomy): Eukaryota > Metazoa > Mollusca > Gastropoda > Cycloneritida > Neritidae > Theodoxus > Theodoxus fluviatilis. Next base: position 24,911 of record JAWQFJ010012421.1, read on the forward strand.
CTTTATACACCGTTTGTCGTGACATCGTGTTCTCCCGGTCAAATAAAACGTGCATATTTAATGTGAAAAGGAGAGTGTTTTTGCCATAATTTATCGTGGTTTTTTTTCCGTTTCGTTTTGCTTTTCCAGTGCATGTGAGTCGGTAGCAATGATAAATTCAATGAAGTGTTTGAACGTCCTAATTTCTTAATGGCGAGCGCCGATGGGGAAGCTCAAGTGTCACGACACAGACGTACAACTCACTTGAGGTGAAAAGGTTTGCCTGCTTAGCGGAACTTCACGGCCTGGCAAGACTAAACCGGTATTCTGGAGCAAAATCTAATTAGCTGTTGATGACGTCTCGGTGCATTGATCACGTGGTGGGAATGGTTGGCAGTCAAAGTAAGCAACGCCACAGCAGAACGCTCAACTAGATCTTTTGGAGCATCTTTTTTGCAATAGGTAGGCACAAGCGGAAAACTACCATGCAGAATGTGTTCACAGGCTGTACGACAAAACAGTTATTGACACTGCATGATATACTATCGTCCGTGCGCAAACGTTAACTTCAGCAAAATAACAAAAATAAGTAAACTGGAGCTGTCACACGATAGAGATTTCGACAAATTTGTCTGCATCAGTCTATCATTTCTACTTACGTTTTGCTCTTCCAGTTGAGAAGAAAAATCATAGTAAGCGAATTTTACCGAAATAAATATGCATCTTCTCTCGAGCCCACTCTGAGTGAAAAGGAACGACGCTATATGAAGTAGAATCAGGGGCAAACACTGGGATGAAACTCTGAACTGCACTTTGCAAAGTACAATAACGTAAGCGTTGCAAAGTCTCTCTTTTTTCAGTCTCTAAGAAAGGAAAAAGTTTAATCTTTTCAATATTTGAACTTAGGGCGAGTTCAATACTTTAAGTACTACTGTGACGGCTGGGAGTTCAATACTTTAAGTACTACTGTGACGGCTGGGAGTTCAATACTTTAAGTACTACTGTGACGGCTGGGAGTTCAATACTTTAAGTACTACTGTGACGGCTGGGAGTTCAATACTTTAAGTACTGCTGTGACGACTGGGAGTTCAATACTTTAAGTACTACTGTGATGGCTGGGAGTTCAATACTTTAAGTACTACTGTGACGGCTGGGAGTTCAATACTTTAAGTACTACTGTGACGGCTGGGAGTTCAATACTTTAAGTACTACTGTGACGGCTGGGAGTTCAATACTTTAAGTACTACTGTGACGGCTGGGAGTTCAATACTTTAAGTACTACTGTGACGGCTGGGAGTTCAATACTTTAAGTACTGCTGTGACGGCTGCGAGTTCAATACTTTAAGTACTGCTGTGACGGCTGGGAGTTCAATACTTTAAGTACTACTGTGACGGCTGCGAGTTCAATACTTTAAGTACTACTGTGACGGCTGGGAGTTCAATACTTTAAGTACTACTGTGACGACTGGGAGTTCAATACTTTAAGTACTACTGTGACGGCTGGGAGTTCAATACTTTAAGTACTACTGTGACGGCTGGGAGTTCAATACTTTAAGTACTACTGTGACGGCTGGGAGTTCAATACTTTAAGTACTACTGTGACGGCTGGGAGTTCAATACTTTAAGTACTACTGTGACGGCTGGGAGTTCAATACTTTAAGTACTACTGTGACGGCTGCGAGTTCAATACTTTAAGTACTACTGTGATGGCTGGGAGTTCAATACTTTAAGTACTACTGTGACGGCTGGGAGTTCAATACTTTACGTACTACTGTGACGGCTGGGAGTTCAATACTTTAAGTACTACTGTGACGGCTGGGAGTTCAATACTTTAAGTACTACTGTGACGGCTGGGAGTTCAATACTTTAAGTACTACTGTGACGGCTGCGAGTTCAATACTTTAAGTACTACTGTGATGGCTGGGAGTTCAATACTTTAAGTACTACTGTGACGGCTGGGAGTTCAATACTTTACGTACTACTGTGACGGCTGGGAGTTCAATACTTTAAGTACTACTGTGACGGCTGGGAGTTCAATACTTTAAGTACTACTGTGACGGCTGCGAGTTGAATACTTTAAGTACTACTGTGATGGCTGGTTCTTCGAATCCGTGGATCACTGGGAGCAAGTCTGTGGCGGCATGCCCTCTGGTGACTGTGTAGGCCAATCACTGACCAACACACTGGTATGTACTGGGCAAGGGAATCTCTGGGTAGGGGGGCTCTGGGTAGGGGGGCTCTGGGTAGGGGGGCTCTGGGTAGGGAAGCTCTGGGTAGGGGATCTCTGGGTAGGGGGGCTCTGGGTAGGGGATCTCTGGGTAGGGAGGCTCTGGGTAGGGGGGCTCTGGGTAGGGGGGCTCTGGGTAGGGGGGCTCTGGGTAGGGAATCTCTGGGTAGGGGGGCTCTGGGTAGGGGGGCTCTGGGTAGGGAATCTCTGGGTAGGGGGCTCTGGGCTGCCGATATTTGCCTCCGTCTGCGCTTGTCCTCAGCGGTCTCTCCTCTTGCTGTTTCGAAGGCCTCAGTGCCTCGCTTTGACATTGCGCTCCAGCTGTCCCTTCTTTGGCGATGCTTTCCCAGTCTTCCTCTGTACTACAATTAAGTACAATTAAGTACAATTAAGTACTACAATGACGGGCAGTTAGCATGCGGTGGTTCTAAGGAGAGATTTCCGCACTCTTCAATTGAAATCGTGCAGATTTTGTTTCTTTGTTTGTTAGAATGTTTGTTTGTGTTATTTTCATAAATAAATATGACGATGTGATCCAGCTTTATGAAGTCAAGCAATATTTATCGCTACTCCTCTCCTATCCAACAAAACGCGATAGAATCAAATAGAAAGTAACTGATTGTGGAGGCTTGACGTTACTTCATAAAGCTAGCTAACTGCGTTTATTCAAGAGGGCAAAGTAAGAGTGAGTTTATCATGCGTTTTTTCCAGCAACAACAATTAGTAAATCAGGGCGTCAGTCTAGAATAAAGTGAAATTCCGTTTTGAAAAAAAAGTGTGTGCTTTATCCAAACATTGATTGAGACAAGGTATTTGAAGTCAACAGTATGGAAACACGGAACAAGAACAAATGAATACATCAACATGTTATTAATACATTTTCAAAGTTCGTCAAATAACTTTGATTCTATTTCTACATGCGCTCTGAAGTCCATGGAGGCTGAAGGCTTTGGCCAACTGTTTTTTCACGATGTCAGGGGGTCACGACATCTAAAGCAGGGGGTCAAACTAAATATTCACGAATTTCCGCATGTGGACGTTTGCGTCTATGGTTAAACGCACACTAGTGTGAAGAGCAATATTCATTTTCAACTGGGTCAGTATATTGGAGGACACAAAAACGACTGACGAGGAGTAAAGCGCGATAGATGGACGTCGAGAGACCATTTTGTAGCACAGTTATTCAAATTGGGTAATAGCCATCAGGTGTAACGTGTTTCCTACATTGAAAGTGACGTTACAAACTAGGTTTCGTACGTAAATGTCTTAAATCAGCCAAAGATAAACGCTCCTATCCTTAAGTTTCCTCGAACGCTCACAGGCTACCTTTGAATTTTGGCACGTACGCGCTAATGCACGCACGAAGACAACAAAATAAACAGACACGTTTATAACTGTAATAGAGGATTCAGACACACAATCATGCGCACGTAGGCAATGAAACCGCGCTGGCGCGCGCACACACACACACACACACACACACACACACACACACACACACACGCACGCACACACACACACACCTTTTTCTTGGTTGTCTCGATGTCGAGGAAGACGACGAGAATGAGGGTGAGAGATGAAGTTCACAACGTGACCTGTGCGTGAAGGATTTTAAAGTGGAAAAGCCGTATCACAGGGACAATCCCGCTCTCTCGGTCTCAGGAGTCCAGATCCAGTGGCACGAAGAAATCGTTACGTCTGGGGGCTCCTTCAGCTGCAGTGGATGACCGTGACGTCTTCTGTGCTCTGTCACGCCCTTCGCACTCCACAGTGCGCTGCTGCATCGCCTTCGCAGCCGTTGAATCCATGTTGGATTTCCTCCACCTGATCCGTCAAAGCAGTCTTTGCTGGTTAATCGGGTGAGCAGGGTGACAGATGCCAGCCAAGGCTGTCGGACTCCAGACTCCGTCTGCACGGGTTTTAAAATCAGAGATTTCCTTCTTCTACACTGATCCCAAAAGTTAAGGGCCGGTACGAAAATTTGCTATAAAAGCTGAACGAGTAAATATTGAGTAGCCATATACATATGCTCGGAAAGGACATTCATTCTTCTTTATGATCCCGTTTTCAGATCACGATTATCTTAGCGCTGCGCAGCTGGGCGTCAAAGTAAGAACCCCCAAAAATGAACTTGCAAAACGACTTTTTCCGTTTCTTAAATTCATAAAATAATCAGATGCAACAGTATTTTGTAAAACTAAACGTTAAACGATAGCCCAGCCAATTATTTTTAAGACAACATGCGTTTTGAAGAGAAAACAAAAAGGGTGTGTCTTCTACAGGCTTTGAAAGTCAGGAGGCGTTAACACGTTTTGCAGGCAAAAACGCTGAGCGCATGGACAGAGTTAAACTCAATGTTTACATCTGACAATGTTTAGGGGAAGAGTTGTCTGACTTTAACAAAGCATAAAGAACGAGTCTCTATCATGAAACGAAAAAAACATTACACCAATTTAAAACTTGTCCATGCGCTCAGCCCGTGGTTCGAAGTTAATAAAATTTAAGGCGTAGGTACCTTGAAACGTTGTTTATGTGTATGCAGAAGTCCAACTTTTTTCCATTCATAAGTGTTGTTTCAGCGCCGACCTTAAATTACCGCCTTAAGATGCTTGTAGACACTTGCACTTTTAAGGTATTGATATCATTTTCAGTGAGCGTCTAGAAAAAAGACGTCTTTTTATGGCTGCCAAGTTTCATTGCTGTATCTTGTAAACACACTGAGATATGGACAATACTGCACTGTCACCCGAGAAAAAGACCTTAAAACCAGCGTTTTTGCCTGCAAAACGTGTTAACGCCTCCTGACTTTCAAAGCCCGTAGAAGACACAGCCTTTTTGTTTTCTCTTCAAAACGCATGTTGTCTTAAAAATAAATGGTTGGGCTATTGTTTGACGTAGTTTTACAAAATACTGTTGCATCTGATTATTTTATGAATTTAAGAAACGGAAAAAGTCGTTTTGCAAGTTCATTTTTGGAGGGCACTCACTTTGACGCCCAGCTGCGCAGCGCTGAGTTAAGATAATTGTGATCTGTAAACGGGATCATAAAGAAGAATGAATGTCCTTTCCGAGCATATGTATATGGCTACTCAATATTTACTCGTTCAGCTTTTATAGCAAATTTTCGTACCGGCCCTTAACTTTTGCTGACCAGTGTAAGACAGATTTACAACCTGGTGGGTTGAAGGCTCAGTCCAGCCTGACCCAGTTATACCACCTAGCACTCGGTCGCACCACATAGCAGACTTTGTAGAAACAGGGGGACCGCGTGAAGGTGCTGCTATGGACACAATTGTGTAGCATGGGTCACAACAGCTTTCACTATACCTGGAAGAAGAGAGGCTATATTTTGCGCCATATCTTCCTTTGTCGAGCGGGACGTTAAGCCCAGTCCTCGAGACCCCCCCCCCTCCCCCCCCTCCAAACACACACGCGCACACACGCACACGTACTCACAAACACACTCTCTCTCTCTCTCTGTGTCTCTCTCTCTCTGTCTCTCTCTCTCTCTCTCTCTCTCTCTCTCTCTCTCTCTCATTGAGCTGACAGTTGTCAAAGGCATCTACTAAAATCTTTGTAAAAGGTAAAGGTGTGGGTTTTTTAATAGCGATTTACACTCTTTGTCTGGGTCTCAAACCGCTTACACTTTACCCCCTGATCACTGGGCATCTTGATCAATCCTCACTGGTCCCTCACAACAAACATAGTGACAGACATTTAAGACGCACAGTCAGGTACCAGCATCAACTCCGCTCCCTGGGGAGTATTCCAACCCGATGCTGGCGCTTGGCCGCATACAAGGGTTAATCGCACTACGTTTTTGCCAATATTGCCCTCACATGTACCCTCTGTCTCTCTGTCTGTCTCTCTCTCTGTGTCTCTCTGTGTCTCTCTGTCTCTCTCTCTCTGTCTCTCTGTCTCTCTCTCTGTCTCTCTCTCTGTCTCTCTCTCTGTCTCTCTCTCTCTGTCTCTCTCTCTCTCTCTGTGTGTCTTTTTCTCTCTCTCTGCGTGTATTTTTCTCTCTCTGTCTCTCTATCTCTGTCTGTCTGTCTGTCTCTCTCTGACTCTCTCTCTCCCTGTGTGTGTGTCTCTCTCTCTGTCTCTCTCTGTCTCTCTCTGTCTCTCTCTCTCTCTCTCTCTCTCTCTCTCTCTCTCTCTCTCTCTCTCTCTCTCTCTCTCTCTCTTCCATGAAGTCTTTTAATGCATCCATACGTGATTATCTATTCAGATGATATCACTGCTGTCGCCTGTACATATGACACGTATTGCTTGAACTTCAAGACTCACTGAGCTGACAGTTGTCAAAGGCATCTACTAAAATATTTGTCATTGTTATTCATATTCTTCATATACCTTACCAATTGTTGTACATAGATTAGCTACTGTGGTTTTTTTGGGTCTTAATTATCCATGTTTTCATTTGTTTATGAGCAAGGACAATTTGTAAGATAGGCAGAAGTGCGTAAAATTTCATCCTTGACAAATAAAGAAGCAATCAATCTCTCTCTCTCTCTCACTCTCTCTCTCTCTCTCTCTCTCTCTCTCTCTCTCTCTGTCCTTGTCTTCCGATCTGCAGCTTCGCCCCACGGACACAAAGGGTGGCCAGTCTCCAGTCGCTCAGGCGTGGGAAACCTCCCCATGAAACGCCAGAGTGGACGTACCAGTGCCAGACAACGACGACAGAACTCTGCACTGAGACCATCGGCAGTGCCATTCCTTGCCTTCACTGCCCTGCACTGCACAGGGTCATGCATGGAGAACGCCACATCCACGTGTGCATGTGCGCGTG